>CAVMBE010000039.1:0-267683 GCA_963674455.1 Lecanosticta acicola | reverse complement strand
CAGTCAAAGCTCTCACAGCGGGATTGACTTCACGCGTTTCGATGTTCCTTGCAGTGTCTGCCTGATGCATACCTTAACGCCGTGTATATTGGCTGTTACTCGGCGTCCGAGCACAACATTGCGCTCATGAGTTGACTCGTCTCTTTCGGAGCTGTCTTGCGACTGCCGCGGAGTAGGTTCGGGCGATGCAGCATCTGGCCTGACCAGAACAAACGGCACCTCAGTGTCAGCGTTGGACTTGTTCACTCTTTCCTCCTTGACACTCACCCTCACCTCAACAGGCAACAGACCCCACTGACATTCATATCGCCGACTCGGGGAATGCGAGCAGCGCGGTCGTTGAGCGCCTCCGCTGCCTCTGACTCTAGGCCTACATCCAATCGTCAATCAATCTTGCTCTCTCCAGCACGCCTTATATCGGACTCTGAAGCCGGCAATCGAACACACTGAGGAGGAGCTGCCCGGGCATGCTTCTCTCCCGCCATCATGGACATCTTCGTGCGCAACATTCCCCCGCACATGACCATCAAAGAACTCAATTACTTCTTCACTGGTCCGCTGAAAGACTGTGGCATCGACATCTTCTATGCCGAAAAGCATCGTGACAAGCCGACCGCCACCATTACCGTGCTCGACGTCAACTGCGGCCAAGTCTTCCTCAACCAGTATGGCCTTCCTCCCAACGCACCCCGGCACATCAAACCTCTGCGACGGCTCCACTACGCCGACAAGCTGATCATCTGCCAAAAAAGCAACCACGAGCCCAGTGACTTCTCTCTAAAATCCTTACACTACGAAGCTACCCAGCGCGCAAAAGCCGTCGTGGCAAACACAGCACCTCAACATCAGAACCGAAACAAGCAGCTAAATCGCTTCGATGTCCGGGAGCTGCAGTGCGGCATGTGGGACTATGAGGGCTCAAGGCTCGCCTTCACATCGCACTTCACTGACAATCGCTCCGGCAAAGTCATCTTCGGACGCAAAGAAGCGATCGTACTCATCGGCCCGCCTGGCGCCAATCAGTCTCGTATCGACATCAATTACCAAGACTGCTTCGACATCAACCTAGGCACATACGAGGAGCCCTCGGTCACTTTTAACCTGGGTACAGCTCCCCGAATGTATGAGATCTCCGCCCAGGAAACACTTGCTGCAGCCATGGCTGCCCTCACGATGGGTTCACGTAAAGCGCAAGCGCCAAAGAAGCTCCGGCTGTCGGCGATAAATGATTTCCACGCGCGGGTTGCCGGTACTTGCTTTGTCTACCGAGTGACTCTACAGGACAACAGGGTTCTTGCCAATATCAAGGCTCTTTTAAGGAACGCCAAAACCTCTGTACTCTCCTACAAAACACACTTCCGCTATCCGCTTGAACCTCTGGAGAACAGTTTCACGAGGCTTGCCACTGAGCTCACGACGCAGTCGGCGGGCCGATTTGGTCGCAAGCCTTTCAAGCTGCGATATCAAGTCGAGAGACTTGCCAAGAATGGTTTGCTGTCCCCGCAGAAAGTCATGCTCTTGCTCCCCGCCATCTCTAAGCTCTATGATGCTTATAAGCTCGATGCGACGGTTGCAGCACTCAGGCGCTTTGCACGAGACGTGAAGGCCGAGCCTCCTGGTCCCAGTACGCAAGCTCACGAGTACTCCCTCGAGTCACTGAAAGCGCTTCTCGAGGAATACGCGATCAGCTATGACACCAGCGCTCCAGAAAACCCTTACGAACTGGCCAAGCGTCACAAGCACATCAATCTGGTGCACAAAGTTGTGGTCACACCTTGCGGTACCTACCTCGAAGGACCTGAGCCCGAACCGACGAACCGGGTGTTACGTCGTTACGCGCGACCAGACTACTTTATACGAGTGGTCTTTCAAGACGAGGACGGCGGCCCAGTCCGCCACGATGGCAGGACGAATCAGGAGCTTGTCTATCACAAACGATTCCAATCGATCCTTGACGGCAGTATGCTCTTCTGTGGTCTTGGCTTCTCCTTCCTCGGCTTTTCAAACTCATCGCTACGTGCGCAGTCCTGCTGGTTCATGGCGACAATGTTCAGTAGAGAAGGTAAAATGATCTTCACCGATCATGTTATCAAGGAGCTGGGAGATTTCAGTCACATCCGCGTTCCAGCCAAATGCGCAGCTCGCATCGGCCAGAACTTCACCGATACCAATTCGACGGTCAGAGTGCAAGAGCACGAGGTTTATGACCTGCCAATGGTCGTGCGTAACGGACGTGACTTCAGTGACGGGGTAGGCACCATATCACTCGAGCTTTTGCAGGCGGTCTGGGAAGTGTACGGTACACGGAAGCTTCTGAAGCCCACGGCGCTGCAGATTAGATTCCAGGGAGCCAAAGGGATGGTGAGTCACTCGATACAGGCGAAATGATCGCACTTGAATTGACATTTTGTCCCCACAGGTCTCTTTAGATACTCGACTTCCTGGCCGTCGCCTCATGCTTCGAGATAACATGCGCAAATACAACACGGCAGTTAATTGGGACCTGGAGATATGTGGAGCTGCGTTCCGCCCGCTGCCGATGGTGTTGAATCGGCCATTCATCAAGATTTTTGAGGACCTAGGCATTGGGATGCAAGTGTTTTTGGATCTGCAGAGAGACGCAATGGACCATCTCCGCAAGATGACACAGTCTTCCATCAACACGGCCCTGTTCCTCGAAGAAGCTGAAGGCATCAAAGCAACCAGATTACCTTCTCTGATCAGGCATTTGGGACAGATTGGTCACGACTACCACCAGGACGAATTTCTCTACCAAGTTGTCGAGATGGCGGTGGTGTCGAAGCTGCGGGATTTTAAATACCGCGGCCGATACCCTGTTCCTGACGGAGTCACCTTGTACGGAATTATGGATGAGACGGGGTATCTCAAGGAGGGGCAGATCTACGTTGTCACAGAAAAGGAAGGCGGAAAAGAGGTGCTTGTTCAGAATCAAGTCGTTGTCACTCGCTCACCAGCGCTGCATCCAGGCGATATCCAAGTTGTGCAGGCAATCGACGTCCCCCCAAACTCGCCCTTGAAGAAGCTTTCCAACGTCGTCGCGTTCAGCAAGTATGGCGACCGCGATCTCCCAAGCCAGCTTGGTGGCGGTGATCTAGACGGAGATCTTTACAACATTATATGGGATCAGCGCCTAATTCCGAGGTCGACATACATGGCAGCTGACTATCCTCGCGTTGAAGCTGTCCAACTCGATCGCGAGGTCACGAGGAAAGACATGAGCGATTTCTTCGTCACGTTCATGGAATCTGACCTGCTTGGCAAAATTTGCACGGAGCATCTTCAACTTGCCGACCAACGTGCTGCGGGTACACTGGATCCTGACTGCATTTCCCTCGCTCAGAAGGCGTCTACAGCCGTGGACTTCTCCAAGACTGGCATACCGGTGGACATGAGGAGTGCTCCCAAGATGGCTCGCTGCAAGCCGGACTTCATGGCGCCTGATCCTAGAGTCGTCATCTCAGAGTCAGGCTACCTAGATTTCGAAGAAGACGAAGTCGAAGACGATGATGCTTTCGAAGGTCTTGACATTGAGCGTCGACCCATGCGATATTACTTCAGCCAGAAGACGCTTGGACACTTGTATCGCAACATCGATGAGCGAATGTTTCTCGCGAAGATGCAGCAACAGCACCGGACCCTTGCACCCAGTTTGAAACCGCAGGATCTGTTGCCACGCGTGCTCAAGTACGTTAAACATTGGGCTTCGCAGTACGGTCTCATTTATTCTCACCACAAGGCTTTGGCGAAGGACATCCAAGCCCAGTATGAAGACAGTCTAATCAACATTCTCTACGACTACGAGCCTACTCCGCGCTCCCCTCTCTCAGAAATAGAAGTCTTTGCTGGACAAATCTTGGGGAGGAAGGGTGGTCCTCAGAACAAGCCGCTCCGTGAACTAGCTCAGACGATGCGAGAGCGCTTCGAAGTTGTTGTTGATTATACAGTGATGCGCATCACGAAGGGCGATAAGGCAATGCGCGAGGCAAACGATCTCGACGACCTCTATGAGGAAACGGCACGCTATACCGAACGTGAATTCGAAGCTCTACCTAGAGCTGTAGCTTGTTTGGACGTTGCTGTCAACGGGCGTGGTCTGACGGACCGCAAGCTGGGCGAGCTCAAGAGTTTCAGGTATGTAGCGGCAGGCGTGTGCTTGAGAGAGCTGGAGCGATATCGTATTACCACCTTTGGGAGTCTGTCGGGCCTGCCGAGCGCGTGGGACGTTTCGAGGTAGAGAGCAGGGCGAGAGACTGGGCAAGGGAAACAATCATTCCATGTACCGATTGTTCGAGGCCCGGAAGGTGAGGGCGGGAGATCACATGAGCAGAAGAAATGGCTTAAGGCCATAGAGAGAAATATCCGGTCTCTGAAGCAATGTGACACGACGCAAACCACGACGGAAATGACCATACCATAGTGCCTTCACTTCACCCTTCTTTTCCTACCGATGGAGGTTTCGGTTGCCTTGACTAGGTAATCCGTATCTTCCCATCTCCAGCAAGGCTCTCCACAACGCCCTCGGACTCTCAGGTGCCGACATCGTCGTCTTGCGCCATTGCATCGAATTAGAGGAGAGACGAGAAATGGTGTCGAGGAGACAAGTTATGACAGAAGGAAGGTAGTAGCATTTGGAGGAAACCTTGGTAAAGTACGCCGGATGTCAGATTTACGGATTTCGCGCTGGAACGATGACAGAGCCGAGACCATGCTACAAACAAGCTCGCCAGAGAGAACGTAAGACAGCCGTCGAGCAGTGCTTACTTCCCTACACGCAACTGCTTCTCTTCGGGCCCTTCAGCTCGGACAACACTCTACACCGTCTGCTCGGGGCACATACGCGATCAAGCACGCTAATCGATAGCCGGTGAAAAGGTTTCTGGTGTTGTTACACCAACAAGCTCGAGCCGTATTCGGACTCGCACACGACTCAGCCCGACCTCCTTCAGCTGGGCCAGCTCATACTGACTCACCTGCTCTTCGACATATAACCGCCCGCAACCATCTTCAAATCGAACGCTTCACTGACCACACAGCATGAATCATCAGAGGCAAAGTGAATCGTCCGATCCCACAGCACGGAACGTCGGAATCGCCCTTGGCGTTGTGGGCGGCTGCGCAATCCTCGTGGCCATCTTCCTCGTGCTGAGAAGGAAGCGACTGTTCATCAGTATGATCCCAGGCATCCATGGGCGAGATACGGCGGAACGATTCCAGGGCGGATCCGCAGGAGCTCCGGGGAATGCAAATACTCATCGACTGGAAGCTATGTTGGCTAATCAAGATCTCAATGGACGTCCTCTACGGCAATGACGGACATATCCGCGGCGGACTCGCGCTCGAGAATTTGAATGTGGATGAATGGAAGTGTACTGCGTTCCATCTACACATGCAGCGTTCGCAGTCCAGTTCTCTCCAGTGATCGAGCCAAAATCTCAGAGTAGGGGGCAAAGTTTGGATCGGAGATATTCGGGGTATTATGGGCGATGAAGAGGAGGTCTATTGAGATTCGTCACTTCCCGTACTTGGAAGCTCGTTCGAATGGAAAAGTGCCACGGTAGCGAGGGATGCGCCCAGAGTTAGTTCAATGTCTCAATTTTGCTGCATCACAATTTTCTCATGCGATCCTCTTATCGTTCGGTCGTACGCCCAGAATGCTCGCTCGTGGATATCATCGTAGAAAGAAGAAACGCCTCGAATGTAAACACGTTCTAGAACAGCAACGCATCGCCAAGCAGCATACCACCGAGCAAACCACCTCCGATAGCAAGCGGCAAGCCGTAGCCTCCACCGAAGCCGGAGCCGTATGGCCTGCCGTATGGAGCAGCAGGCCGGATGTATCGGGCGTTCGGTGTGGTGTAGATGCCTGGCTGATATGAATTGCCGCCATAGGGATTGTATCCATAGCCATTCCGACCGTAGGGACCGTATCCTGCCTGAGGCGGTGGAGGCGGTGGCTCAATATAAATGTCTTTGCCATCTCTATCCTTGCCCAGATGTTGCGGCTGTCCTGTCTCCATTGCTCTTGCCATTGCCTGCCGCATGCGCATGTGTTGCTCGTACGCCCGCTGCTCCTCTTCTGCTCGCCGCTTGCGCTCTTCCACTCTCTGCTCATGTGTCATGCCAGTAACCTTGTCCTTGAACTTGCGCCCAAACGAGCGATTGTCCGGCTGCTTGCCTTTGCCATCGGGTCGTGGTGGGAGATCCGGTTTCGTGCCTGACGAAGACGATGCGCTCGCTGCAGCTGCTGTGGCATGTTGGTGATCGTCCTCATCCTCTGAGTGCGCACCAACAATGTCGTCATGACTGGGATGGTGCTTACCCCGATTCATGCTATCCTGTTCGATACGCTCGCGCTCTTCGCCCGAAAGAGTCGCGAGATACTCATCATCATCGTATGGGTGATGCCATATGCTTCTCGGCGGATCTTTGGTGGTATCGACGAAGAATTGGTGGTGGTTATTGGGATCGAAGGTCCTCACCCAGCCTTCTGGCAGTGGACGCATCTCGTCCTCCATGCTCCTCCGATATTCTGCTGGAATGCCGCCATTCTTTCCTTGTGATGGTGATGCACCCGGGACATTGAGGTGAGAGCTGGCCACATTGCCAGAGCTGGGCCCGGCGGAGGATGAGGGTGGCCCTGGAGCTGCTGATGACCCGGTGGCCTGCGAGTAACTTGGTGGCGGTTCTTCGGGAACTTGTGCGCCTGACATTTTGGATATCGTGTCTTAGGATCAGTGGGTATCGCTGGACCACATCGTAGACTGAAGAAGAAGGGTGAAGGGCGAGGGGCGGCGTTGTGGCTATGGCGGGCTTGTGATCAAGCGATGACGTCGATTGGGGCTGATATGCCGATCGCCGAAGATTATACGCTATCTTCGCTCGACTAATCATACACAGTGCATATATTACAGCTTTTAGGGCATGCGCCTTAAATGCTCTACTCTATCTTCGCTTTGTAGCTACTGAACTATCTCTTTAACTTCTCAGTTCCATGTGCTGATTCCTACAAGGAAGGGAACCGCCAAGTGCGGACGAATCTGGAAGGGGACAATTGGGGCATGAATGCCAAGACTCACATGATCGCTTCCTTCGAAAATCCCAGACCTCACCTCTTCCAACCTTGCATCTTTGGCAACCCTTTCCAGGAATATTGGAAACACAAGATCTGCGGACAAACATCCAAATCTACCTGAAGCCGCACGCGGCCGCACATCGCGATAGCTGGCTTTTAGGCGACCTCTTATCTCATCTCTCTGCGACGTACCAACGATTCGAAACAGAAAACGTTTCGTAGACCTTACGGCCTCATAGGCCGACGGCAATCCATCCATTTTGCAGCAATTTGTTCGGGTTTGGTCCATGTCTCAGTCACCCATCCCCGAAAGTTGGCGCTGGGAAGCGCAGTTTTGCCGCCCAATCAATTACCCATTCCGAAATTAGCACGCCTTCCAAATACCTGGCCAACGCATGCCATCCGGTTGATCTCACGTGCTGCGCAAGGGCAAGTTTCCTTCATATTGTCAGATTGGCTCGATATGCGGTGACAAATACTGAGCTAGCTGGGCGTGGCGTCTTGGAAATAGCATTTACCAAGGAAGACTGGCACATCAGTAGCTTGCCCAGAAACAACTCATGCTGTCTTACTCACTCAAATAAGACGTCTCCTAGGTCTGGAACAGCCATTTGGAAGATAGAGATGGGCGCTTCTTGATTGTATGGGTAGGAGGTGGATGGTGTCCTAGTTCGCGGTGTTCACTGATGCTATTGGTGTTGTGCGATGTGCGTGGCGTGCGCATGCAGTGATGTTTGTTCGGGTTGGGAAGAAGTGGAACGTAAAGAGCGTCTTTTATAAAGCCCTGTAGTTGAGAGTTGTATCATGTACGTGCATGCGGATACTTGCGTAATACTAAGACCGGGCATGTGAAGACGGAGCCGCCTAAACCTTAATTAGCTATCGTGTGCGCAGAGCCAATGAGCTTGGGTACAGAATAGTGTGCGACATCCGGCAGTCGTAGAAATTTAAAGAGCTCGAGGTAATACATGGAGAGGGAGAAAATTGCTTTATCTGAACGAAGTGTCATTTCTCCTCATTCTTCTCGTAATAAGATGCTCAAGACGTTACCTGCCAGAAGACTTAACTCGCTCATTGGTGAAGTGCAGGCATAAAGCAAACATAATGCTGTGCACTGATACGGGCTCCGGCTTGTGCTCAAATTTATGATCGTAGCGAACTTGCTCGATTCAATCGGTCTTCCCATCCTGTCCCGGAGCGGGACTCTTCTCAGGAGGCTGCATCGACGAAACTCCCCGGAAGTCTGTTGACTGAGCAGCAGAGGCATGAGAAGGAGCTTGAATTCTCAGGGGTATGGTGTAGTTCTGCTGATGTGGAACGTAGTTTAAAGGGTGGTAGCTTTGCACTGGTACCGGAAAGTTGGCCTGGTAGTTCAGCTGTGGCGTCGTGTAGTTTGGAGAATAGCTCTGCGGCGGTATCGCGTAGCCCGCGTAGTTGAATTGCTGCGGCGCTGTGTAATCTGTGGCAGGATTCTGTCGGGCCACCGGATAGTAGATAGGATAGAACCCGTCCAGTGGTGCGTAAGGATTTGAAGGATAGCCCGGGTGCGGTGTGTGACGTCTTGCTGGCGGCAGTGGTGGTGGCGCGGTGAGTGCATGCCACAGTGCACTTGATTTTCCACCTTGTGCGTCTCCTTGCGAGGATGTCCTCTCGCCATGGACGAGGCACGAAGTTGAGCAGACATCCGACGACGCCCGGTCATTCGGTACTTGGCGCTGACTCAATGAGCCCGTAGAAACCCCGATCTGCAGTGAATTGTCGTAACCGTTTGGGTAGGGGGAAGACGTGGCGAGAGGCGGTGAAGGTGCGGTCACCGTTATCACTGGCTGACATGGTTGGCCATGGCTAGCAGATACCAAAATCGTGGCGGCACCCTGAGAGAAGGAATCCTGATTTGCTTTTCGACGCGATGATCGGATCGTTTGGCCAGAATTACGAGCAACTGAGAACCCGTGGATGACCCGTGATGGAGATTGGCCAGTGTTAAGTGAAGGTCTCTGTGCATCCGTTTCCCCTGACCTACGACGAGCAGGATTTTGCTGCTGTTGTTCCCCCTCTTGCTCATCCTGCTTCCGCTTAGCGCCTCCCAAGCTTCCGACATGGTAATTTTGTTCAGTGATACCCTGAGGAATGCCGATGACACCCCGACTTCTCTCCCGGATGTCCATCAAAGTTGCAACAGCTTCCAGGATACCCGCAGGATCACTGTTATTGATGATAGCAGTCTTGAGCGCGAGAGCGGGTTCGTTCTTGGACATGGCATCCTCGATAGCATCCATTCCCGCAGGAGCCTTCAGAACTAGCTCCTTAAGAGAGACCATCACCGCAAATCTCACCTCTTCACTACCGGCGTCAATCAAGACTCGAGTGAGCTCCCTAGCCATGTCCTTGATGAATTCTTTGGGGAAGACCTTTGCGGTAGCCTTCAATGATTTATGATCCTCGTCATTCCATCCAAAGCGCTCGGCATCACCCGCCCAAATCATAAGATCTACGCAGAATCTACGCAGCGGTGAGCCGCGTGGGACGCTGTCGTAGGCAAAGTGAACCGTATTATCACTGGGCAAAGGATGCCGTGCTGTTCCCCTGTATTCCTGAACCACGCGAACCAGAAAATCCATGACATCGTTCTGGAGCTGCACATCTCTAACAATAGTGCCCAGCGCGAAGAGGTAGAACAGATAGGCGTAGCGGGCCACATTTGGGTCGGTGATATAGAGCGGCGACGAGCAGGTGTCGGGTATCGAGCCGGTCTTGAGATACGCGATATATTCGCGGAAAACGGCGCGGAGATGGCCCGCGAAGCGGCGTGTGATGGTAACGGTATGCTGGCTGCGCAACTCTTCTTCAATCCACGCAGATCGACTTCCAAGCAGAGCTCGTGGAACTCGGAAGGACGCGCCAGTGACTTCTTCCGGCTTGCGAATGTTGATGGTCACTTCGACTGAAGTATCGGCGTGTGATGTCATGGTGTTTGCGGTCGCACGGAAGAAGGTCTCGCGGATTGAAAGCATCGAGGAAATGGAGGTTGATGGATTTGAGCGTGCATCAAGCTTGGCTGGCGCAGAGTCGATGATGGGGTTACTGGACGCCTACGCACGGATGGTTTTTGGTGGTCCAAGTAGGTTCGATGATGCTGTGTAAGGGCAAAGTTGCGTCGTAGCCTGCTGTTACGGAGTGCGCTGTTGTAAGTGGCGAATAAAATTTAGAATTAAGCTTCCTCTAGCCTCGGAGCGCTTTTGGGTCCGAGCGTTCACATGTGATGCTGCCAGGCTCTTCTCCATCAAACGCCCAAGCTCTTCTATTGCCGAATATGAATAAACTAACGGACACTCAATCGCAAGTCCACGATCTCGAATTGTGGTTGAGCAATGTGTGGCACCTCAGTTGGCTCGCGGACCGCCTGTATCTTACTCGCCAGACCGTCGATTCCGACTGCCCCGACGCAGGAAGTCTGTCCCGATGCCCCAAGGCAGACCGTCACGAAAGACTCCCTTGATAGACCATCTCTTGTTCCTTGTGTCCTGCATCTCTTCAAGAACCACCTCGCGATACGTCCCCTGCACCAGCGCCTTCGCGACATCATATTTCGGCCTCATAAGCCCTCCCATCAATTTCTGACAGAGATCCTTCATGAACTCGGGATGTAAATCCTCCACGTTTGTATTGTCCAAGCTTGACGGAAGCCCAGACATTGCAAACATATCCACCATCAGCCTTCGCCCTTGAGACGTAGGCAGAGTGCCGTTGTATATTATGTTCACAACGTCCATATGCGGTAACCATTCTATGCCATCTATCGCGTGGGGTGTGAAGCCTTTGATGAAGTTGTCAAGAATTTCGTTCTTGAAATCCAAATCTTGGAGGCGTTCGCCCAGGACGTACAACTCCGCGAGTGCATAGAAGTCGTGTGCTAGAAATTCGGATAGCGCGGGAAGTTGGAAGGGTGGGTGAAGGTATTGCAGGTATATTCTCACTGCGTCAGGATCTTCGTCCGCCAAGACTATGCTGCGATTTTGCGATTCAAGCCAGGCTCCGCTAAGGGCAGCTGTGAGAAATTTGGAGCGATTGTGGAGAAGGAATTCGGAGACTTGAAAGCGAGCTCGATTGGGGCCAACCTGAGAGAGAAATTAGTAGATATTCCGAGATGCGTTGCTGATCGCTTGTCTAGGCAATTTCGCACCAGAATTTGGACCTTCTCATCGCCCGGAAGCGGTCCACGCATAGGGAGGACATGCACATAGGTCCTTGCGACAGCTACAGCCGGTCCATAGGTGCTCGTTTGCACCCGCATGTGCACTGGGAAAGGCGGTGCCATGGTCTCTGACTGTGGTGTCAAAATTTTCAATGTCGAGAATGAATTGGCCAAAGGGGTTGTGAGTCCATCTGCCAAGAGACGTGTTTGGCTCATGCGGAGAAGCTCCGTAGGTAATCTGTGTTGTGAGGAGTACCTATTGTTTGCAATCGAACACGCTTCGAACGAGGGAGACTGGGATGCAAAGGTCATGTGTGGTCCGCTGAAAGCTAGCCGTTGAAGCGTGGTATCCAGAAATGACGTCTGCCATTGAATATTTTGCCCGCCAGACGTCTGAAGGGGTGACTCTCGCACTCAAGTCGCTTACCTGTTGAACGCTGAGAGCTAAGATGCTCCACGCGGCGGAAACTGGCTCTCTTTTACCTCACCGTCCTTCGCGACCCGAATGAACCTCAGAACGGCCAGACTCATCCACTCGCCAGCCCAACCATCCAGCTTCACCAGCGTCTCTTCATCCTGTAGATTCGGAAACCACAGCCCGCTCTCATACTCCTGCGCTTCTGCTTTGACCTGCTGTTCGAGCAGCGTCTGTCTGTTGGATGGCGGCCGTCCCGGTCTTCGCTCCGCCTTCAGCTGAGCCAGCTCTTCGTCGTGGCGGGCGAGAAACTGTTGAACGAGATCCCTCATCTGGGCCACATCCATGGGGTGCAAGGTGGCAGGAAGATGGTCCTGGAAGAAAGCGATGCGGTCCAGCCACGGCCGATTTGCTTGCTGCCTTGTCGCCGTGATCCGGGCGACTCTCTCGTCTCTTGCTCCGGCTTTGCGTAGACGCTGCGCATCTCGACTGTTCTCGTGCAGCGCATTGATCCTGGCGCCCTTCTTCTTCGACACGTGCTTCTGCACTTTGTTCAATTTCGAAGGCATTTTGATTGGCTTCTCGAGGTAGAGAATGCAAGAGAGATGTAGGTTCTTCTTTCCTTGCGCAGACGGAAAATAAAATTCATGAAGTGCTCTGGCCGAGCGGCCGCAGAGTCCGGTCCGTGTGCGCGCTAGCGGCCGCGGCCGCCGGCCCTTCCCGCTCCGAAGCCAGACGCGTGCTGCGGCGCGTAACATTATGCATCTTCCTTCCACGACTTCCTTCCCACTTGCTTCTGCTCTCGACCAAGATCTTTCCTCCACCATTCAACGTGTATGATCTGCTTGACGGCCGTGTACGATATGATGAGCCGCTTTTGACGAGATCGCCCACTACTAATTCACCACGGGTAAAATGGGCATCCAAGGTATGCGAGATGGGACCCGTGACGGCTGTGAGTTGGATATCGAGGTCTAACACCGCATCAAGGACTCTTGCCGCTGCTCAAGAGCATACACAAGCCCACACACCTCCGTAACTTCTCGGGACAGACACTCGGCGTCGATGCTTATGGCTGGCTGCACCGCGGCACGATATCCTGTGCTATCGAGCTGGCCGAGGGCAAACCAACGAGGAAACACATCGACTTCGCCCTGCATCGAGTACGCATGCTCATTCACTTTGGCGTCAAGCCGTATTTGGTCTTTGATGGCGACTACCTACCCAGCAAAGCACATACGGAGAAGGAGCGTGCTGCTCGGCGGAAAGAGAGCAAGAGAGTGGGTCTGGAGTTGCTCCGGATGGGCAGGCCATCTCAGGCACATCAAGAACTTCAAAAAGCCGTCGATGTGACGCCTGCCATGGCGCGCGAGCTCATTGAAGAGCTCAAGCACCTTGACGTGCCCTATGTTGTTGCTCCCTACGAAGCAGACAGCCAGCTTGCGTATCTCGAGAAACAAGGCGTGATCCAAGGCGTTGTGAGCGAGGACTCGGATTTGCTCGTTTTCGGTGTCAACTGCCTTCTCACCAAGCTGGACCAATATGGAGAATGTGTCATGATCAATCGCGCTGACTTCACCGCTTGTAAAGACATCAGTCTCGTCGGTTGGACCGACAAAGACTTTCGCATCATGGCTATGCTGAGTGGATGTGATTACCTTCCGGGGATTGACAAGATGGGTCTCAAAACGGCTTATCGTCTTGTCAGAAAACACAAGACTGTCGAGCGAGTGGTGCGAACAGTGCAATTCGATGGCAAGATGAAGGTCCCCGCTGGATACCTCGAGGCTTTTCAGAACGCCGAGCGGACTTTCTTGCACCAGTGGGTGTTCTGTTCAGAGAGCCAATCTTTGTTGCATCTCACACCGCTTCCGACCGGGACTACTGCCAGTAGCCTGCCTTATATCGGGAAGCATGTAGAACCAGAAGTGGCTGCAGGCGTTGCGAGCGGTGATCTTGATCCAAACACCAAGCGACCGATCCCAATGCCAAATCGATTTCAGAATCGGGCTACTCGTCATCAGGTAGTACACACGCCGAGTGAGAAGGCTGGCAAGCCCATCACTGAGTTCTTCAAGAAGCGCACGCCCCTTGCAGAGCTGGATCCTAACTCTTTCACACCCTCTCCATCTCAACAACGCCTCTTGCAGACGCAAGAAACCTTGTCCTGGTCAGCTTCTCAAGTGCCCACTTCTCGTGTATTTGGGCAGACGCGTGCTGCAAACTCCTCTGCACCTTCTACAGCGCCTGCTGCGTTTAGGAGGACTGCAACCAACCCCTTGCCATTTACTCGTCGAGCATCGCCCAAGAGACAGCGCTTATGCTCTGAGAACTCTGCTCTTGCGACTGCTATGAATGGGACCGAAGACGTGCGAGGGCCAGCCACCAGTCGCTTCTTCGCTCCAACTCCCTCAGCTCGCAAGAAGTCAAATCGAAACGAGCATGACGAATTTGAGTTATGGTCCGACGACTCTACTGCAGAAGCTGTGGTCGCTGCAGCCGCTGCTCCGGATGCTACCCCATCATTAGGAGCTTCATTGGCAAGGAAGCGAAAGAAACTCAATGTGTTTGTTGACACGACAGTTGCAGAGATGGACGATAGCGTGGGCGATATCTCCCAAGAAAGTATCCCAACCACTGCCACTACAGCATCCCGGGAACCCGCCATCATTGATACACCAGATATGTCTCTCGCCAGCGTAGAATCGTCAGAAGTGGAGGGCGCATCTAGCGAAAGGATCAGAGCAAAGATTTCTGCATTTCGACATGGCTCTGGGACACCTGTACGTACATCGCCACCACGGACGAAGTCTGCACCTGTACTTGCCACTACACCATTGCAGAATGTCAAGCCCCTAGAAGGGACTGCCGACGAGCAAGACATTGGGAGATCTGGTGCAGATGTGGTTCCTTGCTCGTCACCCTTGCTTGCTCAAATCTCATCGGAGGGAGTAGGAGAAGGCGCCGACGAAGAGCTTGACGACATAATCGATGATGCCGAGTGGCAGGAAATTGGAAGAAAGACTGTCCGCCGTCGAGAAAGCATCATCATTCAAGGCAGCGAAGACTTTTTGGTACCTGAGAGCCCCGAAAACACAGTCGAGGATGAAGGCTCCGTTACAAAGCTGAGTTTGCGCAAGTTCGCATACGCTGTGTGATCTTTGCTCGACGTGACCTGCCCGTGGTCGAACGCGAGATGAATGTGCAAGAGAGGGATTATTACTGCGGTGGAACGATGGATTGCCATGTAATGCTGTTGCCTTAAACAAAAGCATCGAGATCAAATTCGTGCTTATGTGCAAAACGCAATTACCCCATCAAGTGAACATGACTTTCCATTCCCCGTGCATGGGGAGTTCTAGACGAACGAGTCAGTCGTGTGCGACCGTGCAATGGCTTCTCTCAGAACTCACCGAGTCGCAAGGATACGAGAAGCCAGAAGGGCCGTGGCATGTACCAAAGGTACCTCCCGAGGGAGGGCTACATGTCTGCAACGCTTTAATTAGAGAAGTAAGTTAACAAGAGTAGGGGAACTGTACATAGGCGGCGGCGAAAGGCGCAAGAAGGGCGAAGAGAGCCGCAACTGTAGAAGTGAATTGCATCTTGACTGTTTCTTGTGGGGTAGGTCTTGTTCGATGGTAGTTGTCAATGGTTTCTCTCAGAATTCGAAGCACGATAGCAAGGAGAAAGAAACGTCCTTTATAAACTTGCTAGAGGTAAGTACCTACCTACTAAGGGGCTGCGCAGTTGCTCCGGAAGCTCCGGATAGGTCTCAGACCGCGTTCGTACCTATTCGTTTAGCGTGGAACATCTCACCAGGGTCAAGCTAAAGGCTTAGCAAGGCTATGCGCGTCATATTCCTTCGTATCTTTAATGACGAACGTAACAGGATATAGCTTAATCCTAGGAGATACTAGATGAATTGCGTCACGATTGTTGGCGTATATCACTATCCTCAGTAACCGCTGACGAATAGACGTGGGACGCTGATGCTGGTTAAGACTTATAGCTAGGTATCCTTAGGTATGGCACCCACAGCACGCCAGCCGTCTGTGCCCGCGTCGCAGGCTCTCGCAGATGAAGATTCAGCCTCTGTCCAGAAACACGGATTACAGGGCATAGACCCAGGAAGATCTTGATCTCCCTGACGGTCTAGCATCGTATCGATACATATGTACTAGCAGGCCCTGTCAGCATACGAGTCATTGGTACGCGATATCCACTCAGCCTCGGAGTGAGACATCCCTCTAGGCTAAGGCTTAGGCGATCGTCTCCGGACTTATTAAGCAAAGCCTTGTTAATCATTGGTTGCATATGGTTGTGTGTGTGCGCGTCCTCATTTGGAGAATCCCAGGACGTTGTTCGGTATCAGTCCGTCCATGTACAGGGTCCGCCGGCAGTATACAATCTTTTTGAGGGCTTGCTGAACTTCGGATGGCAAGAGTCTTGCTATTTCCAGCGAAAGCAACTGAGGTTGTAGCCAGAGGGAACTTCCGGGAAATCGTACGAATTCGGAGAGAAATCATTGTTCGAAATGCAAAAGACACCCTCGCGTCTCCAGATTGTTGTATTGGTCGTCGTAAGGAGAGACGTGGATTTCCGGACTCTGAGGGTCCATCAGTCAAGATCAGTAGGAGAAGTTCGCATACGTACCATTGGATGTCTGTGCGCTGCTCTCAGTCGTTGCTTAGACTTGAGAGGCCACCGAGTTTCTCTTATGTCTTTCACTCCTTTCACTCGGTTTCGAGCCAAAGTCGGGATGTTGAAGCAAGCAGACTTTCGCCTCTCCTTGCTTCCGGTAGCTCGATTCCTCTCTACGCCAAAGCAAGAAAATATCCACCTGAAGCGTGCCACGGAAACAAACGCGATACTCGTGGTGTATGGCACCAATAGCCCCTCCCGGCGTCTAGGATACGGGCTCTGGCCAACGGCAATTGCTCTTCAATCCGTCGCATCCTTCAAACAAGCCTGGTATCTAGGCTTTGACACTGTGTCCGAGCATGTCGGGTACCGCCTCCACCTTCGGAAGGAACAACTTAAGCTTCATAGACCGGGACATCCCTTCACCAACCATCGACTCTGCTCCGTGGACAACAAAACACCCGCGACCGACTTCTAAAAGCAGGCTTCGAATAGTACAAACGCGGGTTGTTTGCAGCATAGAGAGCTTTGTACCTGCAGCGCCCCACGTGCACGGCGCACGAGGCTTCAATCCGAACTGATAGTCACTTAGATAACGAGGTTATCCTTCCTTATACACGAGTTCGGAGACTTCGAAGGTGCGTCGTCACTACGACTCGTATGACGGGTCTACAAAGGCCACGTCTACCTCCAAACTACGCATTTACAGAATGGAACGCTCCTCTTACACATCCTCCAGGCCAGTCGAGAAAGATGCGACGAGGAACAGGGCAAGGATCATGAGAAAACCAAAAACACTTTTATGAACCTCTTTTCACGACCGCAATAATCGGCAGCACTGCATAAAAATCAAAAGATCAAGCGGCGCACCCCCAAGTAGAGCAGCAAATCCTCCAACTTTCTCTCAGCCCTGTGGTCACCCGACCGCCACGTGTGGTTCGTCATGTGCTCCCCGAAAGCTTTCATCCCCAACAAGGCCATGATGGCAGCTTTCACTTCATCTTCCGCCTCTTCAACCATAACATCAACAGGAAGTCTCCTCCCAAGCATCGGTCCCACCAGCTCTTCTCCCTGCAAAACCATCGCCATCCTACCCCTAAGCGGCACAACGGTAAGCGCCACCGCCGTCCCCTCGACAACATTCCTAGCCGCCGTCGACGGAACCACAATTTCCTTCCGAGCACAGGGAATCACTCTCTCCGACGGCCAGGCCTTCTCCCTCGGGTATGACGGTCTAGTAGATTCCACTGCTACGGGGACATATATGCCCGTGAGTCTGACCTTTTTTTCCTCTCTCTTCTCTTCTCAATCCCAGAAAACGAGAAAACACTGCTGTTGCTGTTTTCCATCACGGCCAGTTCCGTGACGCGGAAATATGATCCTACGCCCCCATCCTACTGCTTCGATTGTTCTGACGCATGGTCGGAGCGGAGAGTTCTTGGGTGGTTTCGGTCTCGATGGAGGGGCCCTACGGGGATTGTTGTTCCTCCGACCTCGTATGGGCTGACTTCTTCGGGTGGGATGCAGGTTGCGGGGCCGGCGGGGACGACTGCTACGGATAGTGTTAGTACGATTACGGGTATGGGGAATGCGAGTACGACTGCGGGGGCTTCTGCGGCGACGAATGCGACGAATTCGGCGCCGGTGTCGACGATGGGTAACAGTGGTGCGCCGGGGAGGTATGAAGGCGGTGTAGGATTGGGAAAGTGTGTTGTGCTGGCTTTGGGTGTGTTGGGTGTTTTTGGCCTTTGATGATGGGGCAGGTGCCTGAGGAGGTCATATGAGTGATGGTGTACGTTAAGATTGTACTTTGACCCGTAAGTCAGAAGAGCAAATGAGAATGGGAAGGAGAGTCGGACGTATTGAATGAGCAGCACTTAGAGAGCCATAACATCTCACAGTGCATTGGAAGTTGGCTTAATGGCTCCATGATCCTCATCAATCCCTCTCGCTGACAAGACAGGTTTCTTCTGGAGTTTCATTCTGGTACACCATCATCGCCTTAACATGACCTGGTCCCTGACGATGCTGTTCCAGTCTCTCGAGAGTTTATTTGATATTGTATGTTTCTTTAGGCTGCGGCCAGACTCCAATGTCGAAACTATATCCGCGACTTTTCAATTCCACGGCGCAAGCAATCATTTTTGACGCATTTCACAGAGCTCCGTGCTTTCGTGTGACTTGACTGTGACGATATGAACTCGCGCAGTTGTCGGTAGCTCTCCAATTATATCAACTCATACCACTTCGGCCCCTGACCCCTTGATTCAGACATCTCGCAGGCTTGACGTGGTGTGACGCCGTGTATGTAGCACTCTCCAACAAGTCGGTACTGCTCGCCGTATTGACGAAGGACAAAGAGCTGGCGGCTTGCGTTGAATGCCACGATCTGATCTCCCTTCTCCGTAATCCTTGCACCAACACCGACCCAGCCCCGGGCAGTCGAGAAGAAGCGACGGTTTCGGCAGTACTTATACATAGAGTCTTGGTACATGTAGGCGAGAGTATCTTCGTCGTCGTCGTCGGTATCAGGCTGTTCGGATCGAGGCCGATGTGGTAATCGCCGATTGTGAGCGAGGAAGTTGCAAAATTGGTCGAATCGACTGTCGCTCTCGCCTTGTTCTCCTTCATCCTCGGACGGCTGGGTGCAGAGCAATGCCCCGTCCAGAACAAGGCCTGGAGTTGGAACGTATCTCGCGCCTTTCGTTGCTACAGCAACATTGTGGACGTCTCGAAGCCAATCGAGAATGTATTGATATCCTTTTAATTCGACGAACCATTGCGGATTGATCCATCCACTTGTGCGCAGCGCGACTTGATCGAGACAGCAACCAAGCACGCGAATATTTCCGCGCCGCGTCGATTGCACTTCGGCTTCACTTCGCGGCGGCTCTGGTGCCTCAGAACGAGGAAGATACAAAGGCTCGGCTTCCGCGTCGAATCCTAGGTCCCAATGAGGCAACCACGACCGCCAGCTGGAGTCCTCGAGTTCTTGGGTCGTGCGATGCCAAACTTCAGCGAAGATTCGATCGACATGACGCGCTTCCTGGAGCGCGTACCGCGTTGCATCTCGCAAGACAGCTTCTATGGGCTTCGCATAGTCCGGGCGCAGATCGGCAGGTACACCGTTCCAAGTGCAGGACATCATTCCTAGAACTCCGTACACATGATCGCGTGGCTCTTCAGATTCCAAATCCCGAGCAAATGATAAGGCGTCTCCAACGTACATATCGCGAGGTCTTTCGCGAGAAACGTGGATTTCAGCCATTAGGTCGATAGGGTCGATGAATTCCACCCACATCCGCATCATGCCGATTAAAGCATTCCAGACTTCGACAGGGATGGAGGAGCCATTTCTGCAATTGAACCATACAGCAGCCCTGCATACGTCTAGTAGGCTTATGGACAACTCCCCGTAGAAGCAGCAATTTCGAGGTGCAAGTATCGCCTCTTGCCTTACCCATAGCCTCCTGATAATGTCTCTCGTTAGCAACATAATTTTTCATAGCAAATGACGTACCTGAACCAAGGTACACTCCAAAACCTATTCCAAGCGTTTTCATGCTGAGGTGGTGTATGGGAAGAGAATTCGTATCGACATTGGCCATTTTCCTCCAAGACACTACTTCTCAGGTCCTCGAAATTATTGGTCTCCCTCGCCGCTTCTTCTAGGACATTATGTATGCATTCAAGTGCTTCGGGGGCACTGTCGCTTTCTCCAAGGTAAATGAGATTTCCTTGACTCTGGCCATAGACCTTGTTCATTATCGCGACTTGCTGTTGCCTTTCGTCCCGGTTGGCCTGATTGATACAGACAGCATCAATCCAGAGCATGCGGTTCGAGTCCTCCAGTCGCATGCGTTTGAGTGCCATGTATGAACTCATAGGCACATCGAAAGCATGGCCATCAAGCTCAATGGTATGACGCTGAGTCGCGTCTCCCCAGCAGTAGGAGATGGTTTCATATTTCGTCTCTGGCTCTCCTAACCGGCGGTGGTGTGTCTTACAACGCAAAGGATCGGAGTACTGTCCAGCGTACACCTCGAGAACGCGGATCTGTTTGGCTCTCGATTTCAAGGGTCGATAGATGGTTTCGGTATGGTTTTTTCGAAAGCGTTCGAGAAAGTTCCTCAATGAGTCCATGGTGTCCAAGAGGAACAGTTAAACAGAGAGAAGAGAATACAGCTGTAGCCCCATCTTTATAAAGGCAGTGTGGGTCTCACAGCCTTACTGTCGCTGCGCCAGCTCCCCTGTAAGCGATACGATATTAGATTACGCAGGCCACCCACATGCAAGTCGCTCACTACGCGCCAAAATGATTGGCTGCGTAAGCATCTCGCCGCCCAAAACATGCAGCAAGAAGAAACCATATGGGAGGATTGATGATGTAAGAAGTTTGAAGCAGGAAAGCAGAACAAAGAGCAAGACGTGAAGTTATATGGAAGCTTCATGCCTGAGGCTTTAGGTAGCGCTAGACCGTAATGGCCGAGGTCACGTGTAAGCTCGGTTGGCAGTGGAGTGCCAGCAGTCATGGACGGGATGCTTCCAAAAACTTCATCTCATCATTCCAAGTCCCATCATGGTCTACATACAAATCTCATTACCCTTCTCTCTCAAATGGAAACAGTGAGATAATATGCTACTCTACATCCACCTCAAAAGCACCGATTCCGTTCCAGAAAGGCAACGACCCCAGGGGGATATCTCTCCCATGCCCATCCCCATTCCCATTCCCATTCCCATACTATTCCAACTCAAACTCTCCCACTCAGAAAGCATAAAGAACAAAAACACCAACCGAAACCCCTTCGAATTCTTTTCCTTGGTCCCATCATGCATCCCATTCCAGCTAGCACTATGCTGTGAACTCCCCCAACTCAAAAAAAGTGTTGACGATGCAAACACACCCATGTCAAAAGCATGTTTGCCAGAAAGAACACAGCCCCCTGTGTCGTGAGTCGCAGCTTTTCTTGTTCATCATCCCATTTCATCTACAACCGTCCATGCCTCGCCTTGAAAATAGCAACCTTGTCATCATAAAACAGAATCTCCCTCAACCGCAGTCTCCCCACAATCTTCTCCGCCAAGGCCTCTCCTTCCCCTTCGGAATCGGTCTCGTCATCGGCATCATCGTCGTCGCTTTCTGTGTCGTCTTCTTCGACTTCGTCTTCCGCTTCGTCCACTTCTTCGTCGTCTTCTCCATCTTCATCATCGTCTCCGTCGTCACTAGCCGGGATCTCCACAGGAACGCTATGGCCAAGAGCGGATTCGCTGCGTTCGCTGAAGCTCTGACGACCGTTCTCGAGGATTTCGAAGCATTTGTTGGCGATGCCCATATAGCAGAGTTCGACTTCGGGTCGTAAGGCAACGATGTCGACGATCTGGAGTGCTAGTTCGCGCGGGTCCACGTTGGCACCATGTACGTGGTCGGCCAAGAATGGTAGAAAGAGGGAGCGTAGTTGGGGTACCGACGGCAGACGCTGGAGGAAGAAGTGCTACGGCGAGAGTTAGTATGGCCGAAGGAATGACTAGTACGAAGACAACTTACCCAGTCTCGATAGTCGATGGCCATGCCCAACTCGCGTAAAGATGCCATCTTGCCACTGCAAATGAATGCCAAGACCTCACGGTTAAGCATCCACCTTCGCCATCTACTCGAATTTGAATGCAGACCATCCGGATTCTTGTCCGAACTATCGATCATGAGCTTTTTCAAGCTACCACGATGTCTCCGTATCGGACCACGAAAGATAGCGTCCACCTGGACGTTCGAGGTATAGCTGCGAGCTTCTTGGAGAAAGAGTACTTCAAGGCTGTTGGGTGCCAAGGTTTCCTTCAAGAACGTGATCAGTGCGGGTGACACCGTGTTAGTGTGAATTTTCTTTAAATTCAGCTTGTACTCCAGCTCGATGTCGGCAGCCGCGTGTTTGCCTTTCTTGGGAGTGTTGGTCGAGCGTCTTGGTGAAGGATAGGTGGGCGATTTTGGCGTTGGCGCAAATTGCTTCCGAAGAGTCTTCCAGAGCTGCTCGTGGTTCGGACAATGCAGCAGTGTGATCGAGGTAAGTCGGCCCCAATCAATTACTTTCTGGAGGACGGGCACAGACAGTGGTATCCGCTCAAGCTCCAAGCTCTCCAGACCCAAAACGTTGCTCAGAGGCGGCGTTTCGTCATCCAGAAAATCTCGTGGTATAGCCTCGCCTTCGGTGGGAGATGGTGGAAAGACTTCGTGCGGCTCAGGCCCGGAGATGATGCTTGTTGCGGTGCCATCCATGACGGCAAGAGCGTTGTTGATGTAGGGTAAGTTTCCAACAATGGGAGAGAAACCCGGTGATTCCGGCTCATTTCCAGGCGCTTCGGATATCACGTCCGGAAAGCTCGTGAGGCCGGTAGTGTGGGGAGCGAGTGGCTCGGGTGAGGCTGCCTGTGATTGAGGTACACTGCTGTGACTCGAATTCAGATCGACAACCTGTGCCCTGCTGGAAAGCCTTCGATGGCGCGTCCGGTCGGGCAGTGAAGTTCGCGGTCTCCGCATGTCGTAGACGAAGCCTGTCAGTGTGCCCAAGACGCCTCCTAAGCGCTTCTCTCCAATGGTCAGAGATCCTGCAACAGGATGCTCTGGGTCTACCTGTTGAACGCTTTCGCCTTCCCAAACTCTGACCCAATCTCTTGTCAATGTGTGCCTCGCAAGACCCACGCGCAGCTCTCTCAACTTCTCCACAGACTTGCCAATCAGCACTGCCATTTCGTCAAGATAGGTCAGCTCATCGATGTCCAGTACGCTGAGGCTCTTCAAAGGTGGCAAGACAGAGAAGGACGGGTGTTCTACACGTGTCAAAGCAGCCGCGTAGTATTGGGGCAATGCGGTTGGCAGACCTATAGGCTGGAGATGAAGGGGCCCAGGGGTGATGTTGAGTGGTAGCGGAGGTGGGACAGGGTTGACAGCCTCTGCCGAAGTGTTGTCATGCCATCGCACCCAGACCTTTTCGAGCTTGCAGGGCTTCCCACCATCCCGGTCACCAAGGGAAGACAGAGCCAGCCAAACGTCCCGTAAGATTCCAGTTGGCATGTCCCAAATGAACGTCTCCAAAGATCGCATGCGCGCCACGGCTATCGCAACCAGCGTTCCCAGCATCTTTCCGCCTTCTTTCGTGATAAGATACTCCTGTACCCAATCCGCAGGCCCGTTCCCCAGCGAAAACTTCTTTGTGAACTGAGCGTAGTGGTTTCCTCTTCTTCTCCGAATTGAAGTCTCAGTAGCTCTTCCGTGCCCTGTCTTGCTAAACCGATTTGTTGGCTGATCTTGCTGTTGTCGCTGGCTCGGTGCTTCCCCAAATATCTCCTCGGCCATTACCAGGGTCGCGAGTCCATATGTCAGCGCGTCCACGCCAGATCTGGGCTCTGCATGCGTGCTGCTGTCCGGCCACACAATGTCAAATCGCGAGTAGATGTGGGGCGTGGTGAGACGATGCAGCGCGCTGTGGCAGAGCGCGAGCGAAGTCAAGTCATTGGTATGCGTGACCTCCTTGACGATGTCCTTGAGAATGTCCACAGGGAGGTCCAGCAGCCGCAGCGGCTTCTTCTTCTCCCGCTCCACTGTCACCGGCTCCTTGCCCTTGAACATGCGACTTGACCTCAACCGTGGACCCGGCAGCTCGTTGTCGTGGCAGTCCTCGTGGAATCGCGCGCCAGAACTCTTCAAGTCCTTGACGCTCATCTCGGGCGAGTGGTTTGGTGTTGGCATGGGCGGCATGCTGACGGTGGGTTTGGGGACCTGAGAAGCTGTGATTGCGAAGTGGGCGTGTCCATGCCGCACATCTTCTTCATATGGGGTGGAGACCTCGTTGGAGGGCCCCGCCACGGTTGCAGCGGAGACCGCGGCAGCCTCCATTCACGCGCTGAAGCTCGCCCGCGGGCCCCGTGCGTGGTTGGATTATTCACTCTCTGGGTCTGTGCTGTCTGTCGCTATGCCCGCGCTCCTCCCAGACTCACTCAGTTCAACGCTGCATCGATGTCGGAGTCGCTCGCGGCGGCGTGAACCTGCTGGCCGTGGGTATGTGTCGCTGAAGATGAAACGCCAGTCATCTACCAGACATACGCCTTAGGTATGGATGTGGGGTTGGTGGTGGCGTCGGTGGTGGTGGTGGTGGTGGTAGGCTCGTCAACTGATCTCGGCCGTCGTGAACAGGGATTCCTGTTGTTCGCTTCCCCGACCGGACCCGAGCTCCGGCCCTAGCGTCAAACTCTAATCGCACATTCTAGTCCCTGTAAGGCAACTACATCTCCATTGCCTGTACCACTGCATGAAGCCTTTCACACACACACACACCACATGTCGATCATCACTCTCTTCTTAGCCTCAATCACAGAGTCATGTCTGGTACAATGCCATACCGCGCAGTCCGTATGACCTGACGAAGCGTCTAGTCCCGTCCTTGGGCGCTTCACATGAAAGATGGAAGTGAAGTGAGCAAGCCATGTCTACGTGCTCTCTCTCCTCCATCAGCAGTATTTGTTCTGGAGAGCACTGACTACTGCAGTTTAAAATGACAAACCCATTGCAGGCCCAGATAAATACAACAATGCAGGTTGCCATCTGTCCTGCATCGCCAACATGACAGCAGATCTACGCCGTGCGGGAAAAGAAGCCATTGAGTATACCTGACAAGATCAAAGTCCCCGCCTCACATGCTAGCGCTTTGACGTGGTACGTGCTTTGCATACTTGGTTCCGCACCTGCGAAGCGGCTCTGCTCTCTTAGCTTCCAACACACGACGAGATTACAATGTCCTACAGCCTTTCGTCGAGCCGCATCAGAATTTGGCAACGCCCATGCCAGCGTTTGAGTCCACCTTACACCAGTCTCAAATCTGCAACCTCTAAACCAAAGCTCGTGGTCAAGCTGAAAGTATCGCGGGACAGCCTCCGTCGTCTTCAGCGCCTCGGGTGCCCTCCAACGCACGGCCGAGATAGGTCATCTACATACTGGCCACGCGTACCAATGGTTTGGGGCGAGGGAAAGTAAGATCAGCTCAAACCAACAGGCATTTTCCACTTTCTGACAAAACCAACAGCTACCGTACGGACGGCGTTTTGGTCGTCGTGGGTCCTGACAATCAAGTAACAACATTCCTGATGAGACAGGAGCTTCTGGCCAAAGCGGGGGCAATCATTCCGTCCGCTGCCCAGGAAGACCTCCTGGCACGCACCGGGAAGTTCAGTGTCCTCAAGAATGTCGAACCCGACCATTTCAACCTCTACATGAACTGGCTCAATGTCTCCATCATCCCGCCGCGCAACCGTGCCGACGAGTACGCTGTCCTCTCTAAGCTGTGCATTCTCGGTACACAAATCCAAGATTGGAGATTCCAGGATGCGGTCATTGATGCTCTGATCGACAAGTTCAAGAACAGCATCGTCCCTCTACCTGATGCCACCACTATCAACGAGATCTTCAACGGGCCCATTCAGTCACAAGCACTTCAGAGGCTGGTGGTCGGGATGTACGCCCGTCGGCCCGCGAAGATCGCCTCCTTGACTGACAGCCTTGTTGCGGAGTTCTGGCAAGCGCTAGCGCAATCTCTCGCGGCGAAAGCGGGTCCTCCCAGTGAGGAATTCAGCGAAGAGGAGGTTGCAACCATCAAGCGTAGTGGCGATCCGCTAGAGTCGGATACGAAGAGGCGAAAAACTGAACGCTCAAGCGTTGGGGACGAATACACGACAAGTACCAGGACAGCAACAGACCGCAAAACCGGCCGGGAAATGCATGAGGCTAGAAGACACGCAGAAGATGTCTTACAGTCTCCTGCCCTAGCCAAAGCCCAACTCAGGAGAACATATCTTCGACGTCGGCCTATCACATTCTCATTGGCCCGGTTTCCTCTTCTCACTTGCTTACTCAGCGCGGCCGAACAACCTAGCCCCTTCCAAATTCCCAGGAAATCCCAACAGCAAACCAACCAGGCGAAATTTCTCAGGATTCATCTTCGGACCCGCTCACATCCACTTGGCACTCACCGTGCCAATACTCCAACGAAGCGAAAGGAAAACGATCCGGAGTATCAAAGTATGCAGGAACGCAGAGGAATGAAGGAGGCGGCATACCCAACATCTCCATCACGGTAAAAAGGCCTGAGGCCCGCGTTGACATGACACGCATGCGAAAGTGATAGGCGTTGCAACTTCGAGATTCGTGGGCGCGAAAGCCCAAGAGCAACAACCAAAAACCAAGGGAATCGATCGATATCCTATACTGCAGTCTACCTGTTTAGCAAGCTCTCCACGTTTCATTCGTGGCCAATACCCCTCCCAACACTTTCCTGTATTGCTGCAAAACTCCTCGCGGAGCAGCAGCTTCATCGAAATAATTTCGGTTCTCCCATTCATTGAAAGGACCTCGTCTTCTGGACCGAGAAGTGAGAAGGTTCAGATCGTAAGAATCATCGTTGTCGTCGTCGTCGTTCCGTCTGCGTCTCCCTTGGCGTTGTCTGGTAGTGATTCTTGGCGACAGCTGGCTGTGAAGCTCGGTGAAGACTTGTCTTCCTGTTCTTCGGGAGCTTCGAGCTCTCTGCGGTCTGCTTTGCCTTCTCTCACTTCCCCTCATAATCCTGGTATGATAAGACATTACTCATCGCATCCTTAAAAAGAAAAAAGAAAAATATCTCTTGACTTTCCAGCTTCTTCCTCTCATTCAAGGCGCAAACAACGCAGTCGCATTCATCATGCCTCCCAAACTCGCCATCGCCTCTGCACCCGAGCTCTGCATCACCCCGGCACTAGCGACATCCAAGCGATGCATCCTGTGACTCCCGGTAATGTAGTACGCCAATCGCTGCAAGCCGGTAATCGTAGTCTTGGGCAGATAGTAGTAGACGGCGCTGAAAAGCAATGCCAACAGAGACATGACGACGATATTGTAGGCGAGTTTCTCCCCGGGGGACATTACGTAGAGGGCGGTGTTGATCTCGTAGCGGTAGTAGGCGAGTTGGAATTGGTAGCGGGTTTCGGTGAGGAGGTTGGCGTTTTTGGGTCGTCGCGGGAAAGGAGGGGGATTGTAGGTCGCCATGTGTATTGATAGATATTCGAGATGCGATTATGGGTCCTGGCGGTGGAGGATATGTCTTTTTCCCAATGAATGGATGGATGGATGGATGGATGAATCACGACTTCTTCGCTCTGTTGCACGAAACAAACGCCAGAGCGTCGCGTGAGAGTGGAATCGTGTCGTCGAGCTTTCCAGAAAATTCAAGGGGAGGAGAAAGTTGCGGTGAGTGACTTCCAAGGCACAAAGAAGTGACCAAGTTCAGGACATCTAGCAACAGCCAAGGTTTCAAACAACGAGCAGCGTTCAAGGAAGAAAGCGAGCCGCGCAGGTTGTTGCCGGCCAGGCGAATGCCCTTTTCATTGCGGCGGATGGACCGGGAATGCCGGGCCGCCATCACATCATCGCGTTGCTACTACATCAACGTTCTGCGTCATTGTACGGAAGCAATGAGGATGCTGACATCAACACACCAATCCAGGAAGATGGGAAAAGAAGATGCGGCTCTGCGGTAGACATGCATGGGAGACATCCTTGTTTGTCCGTTGCGGGTATGTGTTTCGATTCACAATGAATTCTTTGGTTTTCCTGCGAGATTCGAAGATCTTCAGCATGAGGTTGAGCGGGAAGGAAACAAGCAATTTCACCCTCGCCGATCACAAAGTCGGCAGCAAATCCTTGGCATAACGTCGGGCTCCGAGACATCGGAGAATTCGCGGAGATGCGGCGGAGATGGAGCGGCAAGTCACGTTTCTTCGTGATCGGAGAATCATGCAACCCAAACGCGACATCAACCACACCGCGTCTATACCACCACCACCACCACCACCACCACCATCACCACCACCACTCTCCCGCTCCTACAAACCAAGAATGGCCACCTCAACAACCCCAGCCACCGACCCTCCCCACCACCACAGCACCTCTCACTCGCACTCCCGCTCCCGCTCCGGCGCCATCCCCTCCCGCCCAACAACCCCGCTCCGCCCCCCCTCGCGCACATCCCTCCGCGCCTCGCAAACCACCCCAACAACAACAGCCGCAGCAGGCGTCAAACTCGGCCGAGACGACCTTCCCCCCCTCGCCACACTCGAGCCGGCATTCGGCGAATTCAGCGACGCCATGGCCGATCTCGAAGCGAACATGATGCACCTCCAACTACTCCACGAATCCCTCGGCCGCTTCAACGAGAATTTCGGCGCTTTCCTCTACGGCATGAATATGTCTGCTTTTTGTGTGGATTTTCCGGAAGTAATACCACCCCTCCTCCCATATCTCCCTCCCCCTTACTTTATATCTCCTCAACTAACTCGTGCAAAAATCCCCCAGGCTCCGATCCCCCAATCCTTCACCCGCCCCATCATCAACAACAACCCTTCCCAACATCTCTTCCCCTCCCCTTTCCCCCCAAGATCCCAAGAACCAGAAGCCACCTTCCTCACAAACGACACCTCCTTCGTCGAGAACCCCCCACCCACGAGCGCCAAACCCGCGAGCAGATACACTTCGGTGCCCTCTTCTTCGACGGCGAGACCCCCAAGAGGCAGTGGTAGCAGTACTTCGAGGGGAGCCGGTGGGAGAAGTGGAATTGCGAGGGGGGGTAGTACGAGAGGGGGGAGGGCAGGGAGGGGTGGAAGTGGAAGTGGAAGTGGAATCGCGAGAGGGATGGGCAGAGGGAGGGGTGGGATACGTTGAAGAAGAAGAGGATGATGAAGGGTATTATTATCATTGCAGCAAGGGGAAATTGAGAATCTTTGGCTGGCACAATGTGGTTTTGGAGATCTGCATGCAGGCAGGCAGGCAGGTGGATTCGCCGGCAAAGATCCAGAAAGGAAAGGACATCTATCATACAGGAATGAGTGAATCGCCCCAAGCAGTCGGGCAGTCTAAAGGTATATCTCCAAGCAGACAAGCACTGCCAATCTTGAAGACACTGCGCAGGTCTCCCGTGAGCATCTCTACAACCGAGACATACCTACCCAGAGAAATTTGTGGCGAAAAAACCGGCTTCCCATCTACTTCCTTTACGGTATGCGGTAGGTACACCAATACTGTCATATTACATTAGACACTCAAAAAAAAAAAACCAAGCTGGCTGTGTAAAGATCCATGTATGATATACGCTCCACAAAAAATGCAAGATCCAATCAATGCCGCTCAATGCTGCTCTTTTATGCCGAATGGAAGACCGCAGACCCCACTGTCGTATCCAAAATCTTATTTAAAAAAAAAAAAAAGAAGAGAGGGGGGTATAAACTCTCTCTTGTGCTGCTGTACTGTCGAATCCCAAAAAAACAAAAAGAAAGTCCATGTTTTTGCTGCCAATTCCCGGTCCCCATCTCTTTTTTGAACTCGTCCGCTATCCACGCTTGGGATACTCCCCGGGGACGTGCAACTTACTGACACTGATGTCCGTATCATGTCTCACAACCCGGGGAAAGAACGCCCCCGTCTCGTGCGCTCCGGCGACTTCGTTGCCGCCGAGTGGCAGGGCGGCAACGTCGCCGACCGTGGCAGGTTCATCACCAGTGACAGTCGTAGGACCTCCTGCGCTACCGACGGGACTCACGGTAGAAGCTGGTTGCCGGTTCGGTCCAGAAGGTGTCATGTCGTTCGCAGGCTGTGCATCTCCGGGCTGATGTTTCCTGACAGCCTCCGCTCCAAGAGCACCCGCTCCGAGACCAGCGACACCCGCAGCAGCAGCAGTAGGAGCCATCCAATCTCCATACGAGCTGTTATGCCTGATCGGGTTGGAAGCAGGAGCGCCAGCCAGCCATTCGGATTCCGGTGCGGCTGCTGGCTCACTCCCTAAAAAAGAAGACGGCTGTTGCTGATTGACGGGCTGCTGAGGGCCATTCGGAAGGGCAAAAGTCTGCGTCTGCACGGGAGCGATATGGGCAGCAGAAGGAAGTAGAGCGCGGTCGTCATCCGGGTGGTGGCTCAGAGCAGATCCAGATCGGACACCTTCCATATGGTACGGATCTTTATCGCCAAAGTCGCGTTGGGAAAAGCCGGGGATCGCGCCTGCAGCAGCAATGACATTCGGCTCGTCGTCCTCCGAGGACACGGTGCCCTCGTTGGTCGAACTCGTGGTGCCAGCCTTGCGCAGAACCAAATCAGACGGGAATCGGCCGCCTGAAATACGGCGAAAAGGGCCAAGTCAGCCACCATCCGGTGCTCCTAGGGAGCCGCAACGCAACGAAAGGGGCAGCACTCACTCACCTGGCTGCGGCCGTTGTGGCTTTTGCTCCGGTGGATTTTGCTCGGCCAGGCTATTGACGTCCGCAGAGTAAGGGGTTTGGTCAGCCTCGTCATCCTCAATGCCGTCGCTGCTCACAGTGCCACGCTCGCTGTTGCCGCTTACGCTCCTAGCGTGCTTGCGAACAAAAGCTTGACGCTCCTCCCCAGTCTTCTCGGTCAGCATTCGGATGTCCTCAAACCAAGCCATCATGGTGTCGTACGACTCGGCACGGAATACCCAATTGTGTCCCTTGTGCATGCCACCAGACTGTTTACCTTTGAGCATGAACTTGTGGCTCGACGACGATCGCTCGGAGTGGGAGCCGAGTTTCTGATCCGGCAGGTAGAGAGACATCACCGGCGGCTGCGAATAGATCTTATCCGCAGACTTGAACTCGTGCAGGTGCGTCGGTGAAAGCACATACCACCCGGGAGTGTAGGACTTGAGATACTTGCTCTTGCGCTCGAGCATTCCAGCACGGATTTCCGTCGCGGCAGGGTCATGCTTGCCAGGGTACTCAATGTCTTCAATGCGTCGGAGGGGCAGACTCGGGTCGACAAAGTGGGGATCATGCGTGACGAACTCGTACCATTCATGGTCCTTTGGCATCGAAATCGGTCCCGTGCGCAGGGCCTCGACCGCGTGGTACGCATCGTCGCCCTCGCGCTTCAGGATGCCGGCAAGAGCATTGTACGCCTTCTGAATCTCACCCACCACGATAGACTCCAGCTCACGCCCCGAACTCTCCAGATTCAGGTATGCCTGTCACCCGTCAGTCACGGTTCTCCCCCTCTGCCATCGCCTTCCTGATTTCTTACCCGGTGAAGGTAGTTCTCCTCATCAATCTGCTTCTCAATTGCCCTATCAACACCAAGCCTGACAACATAAGGGTCACTCTTCCCGTGGGCCCCTGCATCCTCGTGGTCCGCATGCTGCAAGGCTTCCTGCAGCTTCTCCACTTCCCTGCGCGTGTTCTCCTTCTCCCTCTCCACCGAGTTCTTAAAGTCTCCATTCAAGCTCTTGATCTCCTTGATCTTCTGCCCGAGGTCACTGCGCAGGCCGGTCAGAGCACCAATCACGTCGTTCTCAATCTCCTTGGACTTGTTGGCCTCCTGAATCGACCTCTTGTGGTAGTCCTCGAGGATGCGCGAGGCATCGCCGAGTCCCTCCTCGCTCATGAAGATGGACGGATGCGTGATGTTGGACAGCGTGTTCTGCACCTTGTGCAGCGCCTTGGCTCGGGTGTCGTAGGAATTCTGAATCTCGCGAAAGTAGGTGATGAGCGACTTGAGCAGCTGTCTCCATGCCTGGAAGCGATTCGCGAGCACCTCGGTGGGGCTTCCACTGGTCGGTACGGGCGTGAAGAATGCGCTGTGGAAGTCCTCGCTGTCGCCGGTATGCCCCGCGAACCCCTTCAGACTGCCGGCTTTGAGGCTGCGTTTGCTGGAGCTGCGCTTCAAGCTGGCGGTCCGTCGCACGCTGCTCTTCTTCCTGAGCGTGTTGTTGCGCGAAACGCCTCCTCCGCCTCCGCCTATCGCCGTGGAAGTCTGCGAAGCGCGAGAAGCGGATCGGTTGAGGCCGGCGGCAGTCGTGTTGAGGCTCTCGTCGTGGTCGTCGTTGAAGCCAGCGTGATGCTGCACGGCGGATTGGCCCAGCGGCGAGCTCATGGTCGGATTGCCGTGCGCGAAGTCTGAGTTGGAGACGCCGTAGCCTTTGCTCTGCTGCGACGCGTCCAAGGCCGGCACGGAGCCGTACGGCGTGGACATGGCCGCTCAGACGCGGCCGTTTCCGGAGAGAGTGATATCGCTGGAGGAATACACCAGCAGCAGCAATGTCGCCGGGTCGAGATTGGTGAGGGCGAGCAGGAGGAAGAGGTCAGTGTTCGGTGTGCGGGAAAGTCGGATAGGCGAGGCGCAGTGGCAGTGGCAGTGGCAGTGGCAGTGGCAGTCGCATGCAGGCGGCGGCGGGCTAGGGCGGAGAGCACCAGCACAAGCGCATGTGCATGTGCAAGGGTGGTGGTGGTGGTGGTGGTAGGTAGTGAGGAGATCACGTCGTTTCCTCGCTATGATGGTGATGATGATGATGATGATGATGATCTGTGTGATGATGATGATGATGATGATGATGATGATGATGATGATGATGATGATGATGATGATGATGACGATGATGCTTGCGGATGGAGCGCGCTGGAAGCTTCACGCTTCACACCAACTGGAACGTGACCAGCGCTTGCTTCGCAGTGGAAGAAATGACCGGTCGTCTCTCTTGTCGCTCACTCTCTCCTCTCTCTCCCGCCGGCAGCACACGGATGCATGCAGTGATACGGTACATGTAGGGAAAGGTGATATCTGCGGAGTGGTCGTGGTCGTGGTCGTGGTCGTCGTGATGATGATATGCAGGTGTATCCTGTGTATCTAGTCTCCTCGGGGGTGTGGAGGGACCAACCAATGCCTGTTTCCCAAAGCTGTCTGTGTGTCTTTCAATTTCATTTGACGCCCAACTTGATTAAGGTAAGCGGCCGGAGTTTGATGAGCCTGACGTCACACCCTCCTCCCATCAAATGTCGCTTGTGCATTCATCGTGTGTGGTAGTTGGTAGTACCAGCTCGAAGAATCTTGTTCTCATAACTATCTTCTGCACTGCACTGCCATCAACAACACAACCAATGCGCTTGGGGTATCTCTCCTTCGTTTGCATACACATTTCCATCATTTCCATTGCCGTCATCGTCATCGTCATCGTCATCGTCATCGTCATCGTCATCGTCACACAGGTCATGTCTTTCGTTTCTCATCTCACAATCCATCGTCCAAATCCACCGTTACCAACATGGCCAACCGCTCCGGAGCTCTGCCAAGCGGAAAATCTAATTCATCGACACCGAACCACCACTGAACGTCAGCGTCGCGGTATCCATCACCCGGCCCTGGTTGATATCGTTATTGACCAACGAGTGAAAGACCATCTGCCCGCCCGTGGGGGTAACATCGGCGCCTCCGGGGCCATACAGCCCGTCGCTGCCCTGCTGCAGGAGCGTCTGCGGGTTGCCGTACGGTCCATTGACGTTGCTGCTGGTGACGTACTTGGTCGTGTAGCTGTTGTCGCTATAGCAGCCCGTGGAGAAGAAGAGGAAGTATGTGTCGCCGTTCTTGACGAGCGAGGGCGCTTCCGTCTGGTAGTGGTCCGACACGCCCTGGTTGTTCCAGATGGACACCGGGCTGCCGATCTTGGTGTATCCATCCGATTGCGTCCGCTGGAGCATGATGGAAGTGTTGGTGACAATGTTGTTCGTGCTGGCGCAGTAGCCTCCGTTGTGGGCTGCGGGCCCGTCGATCTTGTACAGCACGTAGCGGCTGTTGTCGCTGTCCAGGAACCCGGAAGCATCAATCGCTCCCCCGTCCGCCTCCGGGCACACCCACGGCTCCGTGGACGAATCGTTGTATGGCCCCTCAATCGTCGAGCTGCGAGCAAGTCCAATGCAGTGGATGTTGTTGTTCGACTTGAGAGCCGGGGAGTAGTACATCGCAAACGAGCCATCAAAGTCGGTCAACTGGTTGACGTCGGGCGCCCACACAGTGTTCGCAGCGGCCCAGTTGTCGAATGCGGGAACGTTGGCGCTGGGGAATGCGTCCGAGAGACCCGACCATCCGCCGACGTCGTTGAAGTCCGGGTTGCTGGCCATCGGGACCTCCATGCCTGATGAAACGGTGCCGAATGCATAGCTCTTGCCGTTCACGTTGATAATGCTGGGGTCGGGGAAGTTGGACCCTCTCAGCACATCGTATGCTGGTGCTCTTTTGAAGATCTTGGAGTGTTGAGTAGGTGCCGCTGTCACGAGAGAAGAAGCTAACAGCGCAAGGGCCAATGCACACAGCGAAGAAGAAGAAGAAGACATGATCTTGTCCGAGAAGAATACAAGTGGAATGATACCCTTACTCTTTCTCTCACAAGAAGAATATGGTCAAGAGGAATGTGCTTACCAGAGAGATTCGCATACCGGGAGAGGCCATCGCCAGTTTATACTCGTTCGCTCCACGAGCTCCATTCTCACGCACGATGTCGACGATCCTACCGCAGGTCATCCTGTAGGCCGTGGCGATGCTATTATGACGGTGCATGGCATATGATGCCCTTCCCGAAGATGTCCATGACCCGATACTGGTACATTGGCGGCAGCCTCGTCGTCCGTCTGCCAGTCGAAAGATCGTCGGGCGAGTAAGAAGTCTCCTTTCATGGCTCTGTTCCAGTCGGGCTCCCCTTAGCTGACAACTATAGGCCGCATGCCCGCGACCCCAAAGGAAGTGGCAGCGCCTGTCCCCCAAGCCATGACGAGATCCCGAACTGCGGCGCTGTACAGTAGCCGTGGAGGATGCGCTGTGGAGCCGAGTGGACGCTGTTGGCTCTAAAGGCTGTGGTCGGGGAAGAGAAGTCTTGCATAAGGTCAGCAGGGCTAACTAAGAAGTTCTTTTTGGGGAGGTGTAGCAAATCGGCTGTGTGGTTAGAAAAAATAGGCGTGAAGGAAAGGATCGGCAGAACTCCACTCCCGTGCTCCTTGGGTCGGAGAATTTTGCAGGGCCAAGAAGTCGTCCTTCGACTTCACCTCTCCACCTGGTGACTTTCTGTATACCATCCAAGCTTGGCGGCTCTCGCTTCGGTATATAAGCTGACACCCTTCTCGCTTCGTTCTGGTGTCGCGGAATTGTCAGGAAGCAACCGTCGTGATTGAGGCGCCTCTCATGCCTTTCGGCCTTGCAGTGCCAGCGAAGTCGCTGATTCGGACGGCAGATGTAGATCGTAGTGGGATCGTGGCGCCGAGACAGGCGCCGTTGCCATCCTCTCGCTATGTTAGACCAGTTGCACACTCTTCTAGCCTATAAGCGAAGAGCCGATGGCATGTATGCAAAGCAACGCGTGAATGTCGCTCTCTACCGCATCCTCCCCCTCTGCTGCCGTTCATCGTCATTGCTGTAAGTCACCAGCTCATACACGCGGTATACTTGGCGACGTCTCTTTTTGCCATTCGCCTGATGAGCGAGCTGAGCATAAGCTGACGACATTCCATGTTCAGAACAACACATGACTGTTCTGCTGTTGGCAGCAGCACGGCAGGCTGTGCAAGTACAGGTACCGAGAATAGAGCGCTGAGCCAACAAGGAGGAAGGGTTTCCTCCATTTGCTAGGGCTGCGAAATTCCCCATGTTGTGCGAAGGCCGTCAGTGCATGTGCCTGCCGGAGATGTTCGAACCATCTACCATGAAAGATAATCCCCGTGCGCGTGAAGATGTGTACCGTGTATTTGCACAGTCCGAATTCGTGATGGCTCAAAATCTTCGTGTGTCGTCCCGGCCCCGGTGCTTGCTCTTGTGACCAGCTATCTCGCCCGAGAGATCTTCATCGTGCATGAAAAGGATCCGCATGAGTAAGTTCTCTCGGCAGCAGCTTCGGGCCACGGTTCCTTCTTCATCCAACAACAAAGAGCTCTTGCAAGTGTCACTATAACACGAGCAAATTTCCACAACATTACCGAGCTTTTGGCCGACGTGATACACCGCTGGGGTCCCGGGATACTGTATAGGCTCACTGCAGTCAGCCAAGAGCCGCCGTACCCATATCCCAAATTCGCCAGAACGCCATCCGCAGAGACAGAGTCAGGACATCTGCTGGCCGAAAGAGACAAATCTTTCGAGACCTCAGGTGACCATACGGCCGCTTGATGAATGTGACCTTCCGCAATTGCGCAAGATCGCTGCCGAAGATCCAGAGGAAGATTCAAAATGCGCTTCTCGGGTGCCCTCCGTTTCGCAACAGCATAGCAGCATCCCCGCAGCAGTGGAAGCGACAGCTCCCTGTTGGACAGCTTCCCTAACAGGTAAGTTCAAAACGAACAAATACGAACCTTATACATGATCCGGCATGCGAGGAGTTCCTGATTGGCCAGCTTGCTACTTGTTAAGCGGCTACGGTATTTGTATTCAAGCTTGATCCGGCACTCGGGTGAGTAATCCCACATCCCAAGGGTTGATCGAGTGCAGAGCAGAGCAACTGCACCCCTCACGGTAGCAATGCTGTGTCCTCCGGAGCGATTGTATGCGCTCTCGGGTACTTCCAGGTATTGCACTCCTGAAGCCTGGGTATGATGCGTTCATTTGTGGGTGTCGGGACAGAAGGACGAGGCTTGGAGCAGCCGTTGGGGAATAGAGCGGCGTTCTCGTTCCTGCCTCTTGCACGTCTGGTTTGCGTCTCTTCGAAGGCTGCCAATATGTGCTCATCGACCGGATCAGTGTATCAGGAAGAAGGCTCCCGCGTGTCTTGACGTGTGAGGAGACGGATTTGGCGAGCAGCCGAGGTCGACGCGATGCTGTATACTAGGGCGGGCGAATTGATGGTAGTTTCCGGAATATCTCGTTGACGACAGCGAGCTCGTGGTCATTGCAATGCGACGGCGTTGCTTTTTAATCGAAGTTGAGGTCGAGGAAAGAATCGAGAGCAGTTGCTCCCCCCGAAAACCCATTGGACCCCACGCGCCTGATCTCATCCAGATTGTCATCAACAAGCAAGACACTAGATGTCCGGACGACTATATTCGTAGAACTTCATTCAGCGGTTGTCGTACTTCGGAGAGTCTGCAGGTCGAGTGGGTAGAAACGTCCATTTAGAGGTCGTCCATGGCGGGGGGCTTCACCCTCTCCACGTGAATCGCCCAAATTCTGGTTCTCTCTATTCGATAGAAGGCTCGAGCAGAGGGAGCAAGAGGTTTGCGTTGGTCGATCAATTCAAACGCGGCGGTACTCGTGCCAAGCCAAGCTGCTCGTTAGCCCAGAAGAGACGGGTCGAAAAGCATGGTCAAGAATCACGGAATGCGAAGGACATCGTGAATCAGAAAACACAAGGGACCAAAGACGCAGCCAGTGCTTCTTAACACATGGCGAGAGCAGAACACGCAACGCTCTTTGTGTCCTTGTACGCGTAAGCCGTGGCGGAAGAAATGTGTACAAGTCAACTTGTATCGAACCTTAACGAGAGGTTTCATGTAATATGCAACATGAACAACAAGCCCAATTCGTCAAAATATGGGTAGCTCAATCAACCTTGTAAGCTTTGGAACGGCCGACTGACCAATCTACGGAGGCCACTTCCCCGGCGCCTTGACGACGTTTCTTGAAAATGTAGCACTCAGCTTCCCTTCTTTCTCCATTGCGCGCTTTCTCTGGGCTGCAGTAATGCCAGCTCGATCGGTCACGGGCGCTGCGTTCATGATGTTGTCGAATTCGTCGTCTTCGTTTTCGATGTCAGAGCCCGACTCCGCGTCGGAGTCTTCTGGAAGCTGAGGTTTTGAAGATTCAGAAGGTCGCTGTATCCGCTCTGGTGCTTGGCGCTCGTCTTCGGTCTTCTTTGATGGGTTGGAGAACGGCTTCGAGGCTAGAACACGTCTGCGGAGCTCCGCCATTTCCTCTTCATCGTCGTCGTCGGGAGGTAGATCAAAAGGATCTCGGTCTTCCTCTTCTTCATCTTGATCGCTTGTATTGCCGTGTACCTTGGGCTGCTCTCCAGGCTTCGGTCCGCCTAGATCGATCCCACCCATGCTGCTTGCATCGCTGCCGTCCTCATCATCCTCGTCGCCACTGTTCTCCTCATCATCGTCCAAATCATTGCCCTCAACACCCCTAGTTGGCCGCGTCTTCCTGTTGAGATTGCCGCCTCTCCACGCGTCGTCTCTGTTCTCTTCTCTGGCTTCTCTGTCCTCCCGCCACTCGTTTTCAATTTGTGCCAGATACGCTTCTTCTGCCTTCTTGACTTCCTCTTCATCCTTGCAAGCAGCATATCGATCCAACACTTCCTCATTGATCTCCAAGAAGCTTTCGCCGTACGAGAATGTGCTCAATATCTCTTCAGCCCACTCTTTCCTTCCGCAGATGTAGAAGCACGCAGCGAGAGCTTCGACGCAGTTTAATCTCCAAGGTTTGCCGTAATTGGTGGGGTTCGCTGCAACGAGATACGGAAGTAGGCGCGGGTTGGGCCCGCCAATGCGATTGAATGGAACTTCGTCTATTCTCTTCCAGCTCGCTTCGACCACAGCTGCGCCGTATTGCTCGAGAACATCCTTGTCCGCAGGACTGAGAATGGTTTTCGCCTTTGGAGAGACAACAACTCCTGCGTGCTTCTGTCCCACGTGCAACTCCCTCATGAGACCAAGTCGCATCAGCCGCTTTCCGGAGCATCGCTTTGCGTCGCAGTGATTGAGGTCCCATGCTGCTGCTTTGAAGGGAGGGCGTTTGTTGCCTCCCAGACCATTTTCGCGATCCGGATGTGTGTGCTGGGCGTAGGTTCTAGGGCCATTGCTGCCCTTCTTGCCTTTGTTCCCAAAATCCTTCTTATGACGGACCATCTTGTCGGCACTCAGGGAGAGTGTGCAGGGTGCAAGGTGGAGGTAGAAGTCAGGAAATGGTGATGTCTTTGAAATATGGAATTCTGGTCACACCTCGGAGCTTCGGCAGCCGACGTCACCGTCTCTGGCCGCGGATCATCCCGCCAGCTGTCCCACCACGTCGTCGTTGGCCAAGTACAGCTCACTCTATAACTTCTTGTCTTTCACCTGTCGCCCAATTCCGCTCGAATTCCTGATCACTGGATACCCATTCACGGCTTCTCGTAATACTCGAAAGGCTCAATTTACTGCATATCGGGGGCAGGAAGACCCATCAATCTCCCCGTCTACCGCCAATCCCAGCTGATTGATTCATCATGGAAGCAGCCTCCGCGCGCTACGCCTCCCGCGACCGCTTCGCATACCCCCATGAACCCGCTACTACCCCTCTCCAACGATATATCCAAAATGCCTGTTCTCCCGAGAACTTTGAGCCCAATCTTGCTTTGTGCCTGGAGATCGCGGATCTGATCAATGCCAAGAAGGGCGGAGCGCCGCGCGAGGCAGCAGTCGCAATTGTCGGCTATGTCAATCATCGGAATCCTAATGTCGCTCTCCTGGCATTGAGCCTGCTGGACATATGTGTGAAGAATTGTGGTTATCCTTTTCACCTCCAAATTTCTACGAAGGAGTTTCTCAATGAGCTTGTCAGGCGCTTCCCGGAACGGCCGCCTCTACGGACTACCCGCGTTCAGAATAGGATCTTGGAGCTTATCGCCGAATGGAAGCAGACAATATGCACAACGAGCAAGTACAAGGAGGATCTAGGATTCATCCGGGATATGCATAGGCTGCTGCATTTCAAGGGTTACCAGTTTCCGCAGATCCGGAAGGAAGATGCCGCTGTGCTCAACCCGAGCGACGGCTTGAAGAGTGCTGAAGAAATGGAGGAGGAGGAGAGGGCGGCTCAAAGTGCAAAGCTGCAGGAGCTGATTCGAAGAGGCACACCGCATGACCTGCAGGAAGCCAACAAGTTGATGAAGGTCATGGCAGGATACGATACCCGGCACAAAACAGATTACAGGGCGAAGGCCGCGGAGGAAGTGGGCAGGGTGCAGCAAAAAGCAAGGTTGCTGGAGGAGATGATGCAGGATCACAAAACCGGCGATCAGCTCCAAGAAGGAGATGTTTTTGAAGAGCTGGCCAGTGCTCTTGCAAGTGCGCATCCCAAGATTCAGAGGATGTGTGAAGAAGAGAGTGAGGATCACGAAGCTGTCGCGAAGCTCTTCGAGATCAACGATTCGATACATCGAACCCTGGAGCGATACAAGCTTATGAAGAAGGGTGACATTGACGGCGCAAATGCGATTCCGAAGGGTACATTGGGAGTCAGCGGTGCTGGCGTGAAGACGGGACCTGACAACGAGCTTTCACTCATCGACTTTGGAGGACCTGAAGACAGTGCACCAGCAGAGCAACCTTCAACAGGCGCGCAAACGGCAGCACCCGAAGCATCCAAGGCGAAGGGCAATGCGCTAGAGGATGACTTGCTTGGCCTTAACATGGGAGACGGAAATTATGGCCAAGGCGGCGGTATCTCGCTGGGTCCTTCAAACGGTACCATGGACATCATGGCACAATTTAACCAGCCTCAGACCGCGTCCAATTCGATTTTCAATACCCAGCCAAAATCGATGGCCCCTCAAACAGCTTCTGCGCCTCAGGCGCCAACGCCCGCGAACTTTGGTATGTTCGCCTCTGGCTCGCAGCCACCTTCGAAGCCTGCGACACCTTTACCGCAGGCCGTCCAACATCAAGCGAAGAAGTCTGACCCGTTTGCCTCGCTTGCAACACCACCACGACAATCGTCTCCCTTCCAACATGCTCCGTCCAAGTCTCCGGTACCGCCAACATCTCAGCCGGTTGACTTGCTCGGAATGGGAAGCAGCAATGGGATTTCCGCTCCACCAGCTGCGGCGCCTGCTGCTTCTCACGATGATGAATGGGAATTTAGTTCAGCCCTTCCCGACCAGCCTACAGAGATCACGGTGACAAATAGCTCCATCAAGACGCAATTCACCGTTAACAGACAAAACGACACCGAGTTGGTCATCCAGAGTCGGATATCCAACAATACTCCCTCACAAATCAACGATCTGACGTTTCAGTTGGCAGTAACGAAGGTATGCAGTTCTGTTCTTTGCTTAGATCAATACTAATCACCCTCATGCAGGGCTACACACTCAAGCTCGAGCCGCAATCCAGTCGCGATCTTTCGCCACACCAACAGAATGGCATCACACAGACGATCAGATTACAAGGCGCAGAACGTGGGAAAGGCACAATGATCAAAATGCGTTGGCGAGCCAGCTACAATGAGGGAGGCAAGGCAAAGAACGAGCAGGGAGAAATCAATGGACTGGGATTGTCTTGAGGTCAGCTCTAGAATCACGACAACCTCAGTGCATTGATGTGCCCTTGCTAGTTCTTCGCCTAAGCAGTAAATAAGCAGTCAACGGGAGAGCCAGTTGAGCAGGGAAATTCGTTAGCATCGGGAGGTACCAATGAAAGGAGGATTTCTGTCAGGCCTTTCGAGGCATACTCATCTGCGCTTGGCCCTACATATGCTCGAACATGTTCGAGAGCTCTCTCGAGGTGCTGACTGCATGTGGTAGGCATACCGACTCAAAAATCTGGCGGATTCACTTCGTTCCTTCCTCAGACGCTAATGCACAATCTCAACGCCGACTGACAGCCAGCAAAGCGGTGATTGGCGCAAAACAACTTCAGCTACAGAAGGAGTATTGCGCTGTCGTATAACTGACTATGAGCGGAGAACGTAATGAAGGTCTTAAGAGTAACGTACCGGACAAAGTTCCTCGCAAGCCGCAATGTTCTCTGGCCCTTGACCAGAGAGACACAGCCAGGTCTCTCCTCACAGCTCTACTAACTTACTTCTCCCTCTTCATCCTCTCCTGCGAACCCTTCATATTTTTCATGATTTGTACTTGGATCCCCTCGCACACTTCCTCGGTCCCAGAATTTACGCCATCTCCCGTCTCTACGAATTCTACTAGGATTCCATCCACTATGGTCGTCTCTGGATCCGTCTCCGGCTGCTCCATCAATAAGATGGACCTGTCATCCGCCTCACACCCGATGAGCTCCAAATCCAAGACTCTGAACATTTCAAGGAAGTATTTGGTCCCGAACGCTAGATACGGGGACTATTAGTGCGAGGCAGTTTGCGCTGGACAAGGCGATGTTTAGAACGGAAGAATATGAGTTGTATGTGGAAAGGAGGAAAGGAGGAAAATTTTGGGGGTGAAGGTTACAGATACAGATTCAGATATCTTGCCTTACCATGATGGCCACACAGCTGGGCCGAAAAAAATTTGATGCAGAGACTGTCTCTCTTACTTATTAGGTAGATGAAGAGGAAATGAACATTCAGATCTCTTCTTAAAATAATTATTGGCCCGCTGTACAGCCACCGGTCAGAAGAAGACTATTTGCCAGTGGGAATAATTAGTGCTCTTTTGGAGTACAACGGAGCAGATAGAGACATATCCCCAGTGGTAGACTAAAAAGGATCACGGTCAAGGAAATGTCGAATGGGAAGAAGGTAGGACGGCTGCCAGCAGTATCACGATGCTTAACGTTGCGATCAAAATAAATATCACTTTCACTCGGCATTTCGATCGGCCCTCCAGCGGCAGGACGCGCCAGGGAGCCACGATTAATTGCTATATCCGGCCAGCAAGTACTGTGAGTACGCGGCGTTGTCAGGTGAGTATGACTTCATGTCCAAGGATTGGCGCTTGTCACGAGAAAACGGCAACGAGATCGCGTTAGCTGGAATGCATTAATCTTCATTGGACTGATGTTGCAGGTTGCATTGGCCATGGCGGTCGTTGAAGAAATGCATGAGGTGCCCGGCTATTTCATCTGAACGCTTGACCCTATCTGGTTAGTGCTATCACTAGCGCTGATACTTTTTCTCAACCTCAGCAACCTCACTGCCATCTCGAAAGGTTCAAAAAGCTGCACTTCTGCATATACAAAGCCGCTGGCATGGCTTCTCGACTTCATATACGCCGCTCAGGGCGCGTCGACGGTTTTGATGGCGCGTATCGATGCACTTCTTCCGGCTGAACACCTGAACTCAAGCAGGAGCAACTGTGTACGCGGTGGCGGGCTCACCATCAAACTTGGCCCAATGTAAAAGAGGCAAAAAGTGCATATCGTGGACAAGCGTCCCAGAGAAAGCGAAGGACGGGAGTCATGCTATGTGCTTTTCGTTCAGTATGCCTTGCGCTTCACTCTGTTCCTTGCTCGACACCTCGAGAGGGCTGGACCCTGACGTTCGCTTTCTGGATCTCCTTTATTTTATCTCCACTCTCATATCTACTTCATTTATGCCACAATTCTTTCAGATCATTGATCTCTCGAATTCTACAGGTGTGTCCAACGAAGATCGCGACGTTCAGCCTCTCATCTCGCGCGACGTAACCTTTCATGAGCAAAACGAAATAGAGAGGTGGGATGATTGTTTGACCCCAACTACCTTGGTTATTACTTCGATGGTCACTGCATCGCAAGAACACCACGATCAGACTGCTCCAACAGTAGTCGTCACCAGGACACGCGAGAAATCCTCTAATTCTACTTTCTTTAAACTTCCATCCATTGAGCCGCACCCACCGGCAACCCTGGCTCCGACGACTTCCAGCCTGACGACATCAAAGTCTACCTCATTGATGTCTGCATCGCTCTCCAGCATACCTTCGAGCTTACTTGAATCATCTTCTTCTCTGCGTTGGACAGCCGGTCGCAAAAGGAGTCTCTGCTGCGATCCCCCAGGCAGTGTGACCCCAAATTCTCCAGTCCCTTTAGAAAACGTCTTCCCGACGTTGCCTGCCGCAGATGGCGTTAAAAGAGGGGACTTGCAGCTCCTTGGCTCCGATCAACTTGGAGGCTTGGAAGCGTCCAGTGATCCCAATCTTCAAGCCTTCGGCCTGGTCTTTCATAATCGGGCCTCGAGGTGTGGTATCTTCATTCCACCAGAAGCGTGACAACTCTCACATCCAAGTAATAGATTGCCTGGCGATCAATTCGACTGGAAGACAAGTGACACGTATTCTCTGTACCGATGAGAGTGCGGCCAGCAACTGTGAGGATGTCCTGCACGGTGGCCTCGAGGGCACAGTCGTTCGAATGCCTGATAAGTGCGGACCTGGACAATATGTTGTGACCCACTCTGTGTCCTTTTCACGAGACCAGACCTTACCGGAGCATCTGGAATCTTTCCGCGTAGCTTCGCGACCTATCATGGATCTCGAGTTCTCCTACGAGTTCGCCAGGTCACATACGCTATAGGAGCCTATGCCCTTTCCAAACTAGTCTGGAGCAGTAAGAACATCAGTGTCAATGTTGAGCCGGTCCCAGGAACGATAGTCAACAGTGTCGATCGATAACTCGACAAGCCAGATGATCCCACCGAGGTTCTGATAGATCGTATTGTGGCAAGCATGGGGAACGAGTACAACTGGGAACACTTTCTGTTCCTGGAAGTGTAAATCAATGCTTATAAAGCCACCAAGGTGAGCAAATCTCGGCCTAAAAACGCTCATCCAGATCCTTCTGAACTGACCAGTTCATACACGCTTTAGCAGGGCGAGAATCCAACTTCGTTGGAAAAGCTGAAAGAAATCAACACGGATCGTTGGGCTATTTTTGCTCTGCATGTTCTTGATCATTCGCAAGGGAAAAAAGCTTGCGTGAGCCCATTCCGCCCGTTATCACTGATGAAGACTGACCACTTTGCAGGTGATCAACGTCTACACTTTTTACCTCAATGTCCCGATCGTTTCCGACAACATGATCGCAATCTACAACGGCACTGGGTCGCACAAGGAATGCCTTGAACAGATATAGTGCCATACTAGGATGCATGGATCCGGTCCCCCTTCGTTTTGGCTTCACCTGACATGGCAGTATCGATACGCCCAAAAAGACCTGTCACTGCTATCAAAAGCTTTTTGGGGAGGCTCAAAGAAGACGATGATTTGGAAAGCGGATATGAGATGCGAACATCGCGAAGTCTCACGAGACAAAAATGCCGCTCTATCACCGTCAACGCTGCTGGGCTCACAAAGGACGGTCAAAAGTGACGAGGAGAGTACTACTGGGAATGCCTCGGGACGGCGAGGAGCAGTAGAACAGTTCCTCTTCTGGTTCCAGACTATCTTCTAACTCCACGAACCTATATCTCATCCTCTCCCGAGAATAGACATTTGAAAAGAGGGGTTTCATGCTCTCCAAAGGAAGAGCAATCAGACTTCACGTTACAAATGCGTTGGTCATGGACTCAGATAGAGTAATGTTACGAAAGCAATCCTATCACACCAGTGGTCGCCAGGCCTGTAACAGAGCTAGGGTAGACAAATCATTATAAACGTGATCCATCCTCGATAGCTAGCTAGCTACTGCGCGACCTCTCCGGTCGTTGCCAGCCAGCCAGCCGCTGTCCACAAACAAACATAACCCGTGCTTTCGCTCGCAAGGTTCGGTATTCTCGTCTCTGAGATTCGTTCAATAAGCTTGGAATTTCGAGATCTTGTGGGGAGAAAAACGCTTCATGGTCCAGCAGGGGGAGTGACTGCGCGTGCAGAGGCTTGTCGTTGTTCACGCCCGGTCGTTGTAGTATATGTTTGTTGTGGGTGGAAAGTGGTGGCCGGCAGAGAGCAGACAGAGAGACAGAGAGTGAGGTGGATGAAAGCCAGGGGGCGCTTGAAAAAGATACCTTCCAGAGGATGCTTCTGACGTTGATTATTGAACGAGACAGATGGCGCCTACTCGACTAACTTCACTGTGGCATAGCAAGCAGAGGTAGAAAGTGAACCGTCAGAACCGGGCGCTTAGAAACTCAAGCCCAAGGCGTGCTCAAGTCGCATTTCGTAATGGAGATATGAAGAGGAAGACGGGGCTGGCAAACACGACACGAGCGGTCTGGACAGCGAAAGGAAAGGAAAGGCCTCAAGTCTTCACGCACCAACCACTCAATCTCGTTCATCGTCCATTACGTAGGTCGTCTATGGCTTCACGCCCTTCCACATCCTCCACCTCTCTCTCTCATGGGGGTCAGACCTCCTGCCTATCCACAAGCCTCTCTTCAACTCTTCAATCCATCCAGCCGTTGCCTATTACCAGAGAAACCATCTCAGATCCTCCAAAGCTCCACCCAGTCCTGGCGAAGGAGAAGCAAGAAACAAGCCCCGATTCCGTTTCCGATTCTTCAAACCTTTCCACTGCCCAATTACGTTACCAAGGACCAAACTCGCGCGCTCGCTCGCTCGCTTGTGTTACTGATTGAAAGAACAACATCTATGCGCGCCGTCTCTGTCGTCTTCCCGGATGCAATGCGATCCGGTGCCCAGGTCGCCTGTTTCCATGTCCTACCATGCGGATTAAGTTTACTGTCCGTGTATGCAGTTGCTGCGCTGTCCGGCGCAGCGATGCGTGTTGATGCGAGTATGACAGAGATCCACCCTGCCGTACGAGAGTTTATGTGCATGCAATGTACGTCTCCTTCCGTGTCCGCGGTCGCCTCGGTCTTCATCGAGTGATGATGAGTCCGAAGCCGTCCAGCCAAGGTCCGCAGCTGCCGTAAACGCCTGCGATACTATAGCCGCGAGGTGGGATGAGTGTGTACCTATTACGGTGTCAGTCAAAACCTTCAACTCATAGCAACGTGTGTTTGTAATTACCCAGAACCACCATCCGCCTTTCCAAAAATCTCACTGCGTCGTCCAGTGGTGGTCAGGATTTGGATGCCGTCAATCCAAAAGCCGGCACGAACGTAGAATCCGAGGAGAAGCTCGCCCTTTCGGAAATCCAAAGCGAACTCGCTCCCACCCCCCTTTCCTCCGCGCTTTCCAAACAGCTCTGTCGAGCCGTCTTCATATACAAATTCCATTCCATCCATACAATCTCCATGGTATATCCGCATGCTGAGGAGCAGCTTCGACTTCTTATGGCACATGCCAAGAACCACGTCTTGCGGCTGGGAGCCTTCCATCTGGCTGAAGCCCAGCTTGGAGCTCTTGAATCCAGGCCGACCATCAGGCAGCTTGATCTTGCTGTCCAAAGAGCATAATTGCGCAAAGTCGTTCACTTCATGTTCGCCGCCACCGCAGCTGAAGATCTTCAGGCTGACCTTCTTCTTTTTTCGCTTCTCGGGTGGAAGCTGCTCTTTTATGACCTGCTCGCTGAGAGTGACTTGTCGTGGCGCACCGGCAATTGACGAATTCTGATCCAAATATTCAATCCAGTGATGGCACACATCGTCGCCTTCCACGTAGAGTTCAATCCAAGCAATCCCAGTTGTAGCATTGACAAGCACGTTGCCATTCTCCACCGTCCAAACCTGCACGCTCTTGTCAGCGTTAGGTGTTGGGTCAGTCGGTAACTGGAAAGTTGGATGGAAGCGGAATCGCAGTGCGTCCAGTCTGTGCCATGCGCACTCGTCCTTCGGTAGACACAAACGCTGACCCGCCGCTTTGGTTCGAGTGGAATATGGCTCCCTGCAAGTAAACGTTCTGTTGAGCCGCGTATAATCTCGCAGCATGATGCCAGACTCCTGATGCGGGCAGCCCAGCAAATGACCAGTCTCGTGGAGATGTGCGCCAATACCGATGTTCGCAGCCTCCCAGTTACTGCCTGCTTCATTGCAATCATTAGCCACGTGATTCGTGTCGGTCCTCGTACAGTCGCTGAAAGCAGGCACGACCTCCTCTATGTGAGCAGGATACGACTGCAGGCAGTGGCTTCCGAAAATGGCGAGCTTGATGTCCTCTGATCCTCCTCCGAGTGCCGCATGACCTCGGACGGTACCAACTTGCTTGTCCCAATGAGCGTCAAGGAACATGCAAGACACATATTGCGTTTGGTTGGGTCGAGGCGCGAAATAGGCCCGCACTGCATTGGTCGCAATCTCGAACAAGCCATCCTTATTCTTCGCCGGCTCGTACTGTTGGGCCAGCTCAATGTCCCGTATCTCTTGCACAGTCTTGTCCATCCGGACAATGTGGATCTTGGCTTCGTTGCGCATTACGCCCGCCTGCTGATCTCTCCAGGTCAGCGTGCCCGGCTGCCACTCTTCCTCATATCTGTAACATCTCCTGCCGAATGTATTTCTGTTCATTTGTTCTGCCGTGAAAGCCTGCCAAAGATATGCAGCCATTCTAAACTTCTTGATCGCTGTTGCCAAGCCATTGCCCTCTTTGCTCACTCTTTCTGGAACAGCGTCGTATGTTTCTGGGGAGTCTTTTGCGACCAATATGCACAATTGAAGAGGCGGAGAGGAGTTGAGAGGTAGGTAGTTGATGTTGATCCAGGACGAATGTGCCGAATCGGGTATGGGTAGTTTAGGTGAGGTGAAGTCGAGACGGAGACGGTTGGGACCTGGCTGGAGGTAAACGAGCGCTTTGAAGTGCGAATCACATACGGGCCACGAGGTGGGAGGGAAGGTGTCTTGGTGGTGGCAGACAGTGAGGTGGCCGTCGATTGGTCGGGTTGGCTCCGCACATTGGCCAGAGATGAGTAGCACCTTCTGGTGGACCTACGAGACATGTCAATACGGATGTTCGCTTGCTCATCTACTTGTAGCACATACCCAAGAGCCGTCCGAGACAGATAGCACACGAGGCGCAAGCGGCGACGTAGCGGGGGCAGGCCGATCGCCATTCTGCAGTGACATGCCCTGTGAAATGTGGGTTATTATCCGTAAAGATCAAATGCTTTTTCTGTTGCGGCGTACATTGATGCTGTATCTGTTGCTCTGGTTACTCGGCATGCGCGGGCGTGTGTCTCGACCAGGAATCGGCGGCGGCGTCTTACTGCTGGTGCCGTTCATGTTGGATAGATTGGTGTTGGAGCGTGAGCTCGACAGTGTGGTTGGCGGGGACTGTTTGTCCAGAAATGAGTTCAGGGTGGAGGACGACTTGCTCTGCTGCTGCTCGAGGCTGCCATTCTCGCTGCTGTTGTTGGAGCTGGCGTTATCGCTGGGGTGGATGGATGCTTTGGAGCGCCTTCTAATGCTGAGATGTTTGAAGGAGGGCATTGCCGCGTAAGCTGGTCGCGCGGGCGAGTGTGCGCGGAGCTGGCGTCTGGTATCGCCTCGGCGAGGAGAGGTGTGCGCGGTGTGGTTGGAAATGAGGAGGATCTGGAAGAATATCGGAGGTGGTGGTGGAGTTGTAGCGGAGCTGGATGTCGGATCGTCGCCGTTGGGGCCTCGTTTGGAGCTGGTCGATCTCGGTGCGTCACCGCTATCTGCTCCACCCCTCCAACAGCGAATTGAGGGTCAGTCAAGGACGGCGGATCCAGCGAGCGAGCGGCAGTCGGCGACAGACAGGTGGCAGCGGTAGTGGATGCCGTGAGGTGGTGTGCGGGAGTAGCGAGCGGCGGCGGCGGCGGCGGCGGCGGAGGTTTGCGAGGTTGGGTGAAGGTTTCCCTGTTCAAGACACGCAAGCAGCGATGTGCCAGAGGGAAAGGACGGGATGTGGGAGGAGGAGGAGGAGAAGGGAAAGCAGCACGACAACCTGTGCCAAGGCTAGCGAGTGGCACTCCGACGCCCTAGCGTTCGCTGCGGCGACTTGTTGGTCAGAGCAGGCAGGCGGGTGCGGGTGCGGGTGGTTGGAGTGGAGGTGGGAAGGAGAGAGAGAGAGAGTACAGTACGTAAGGCAACTAATAACGTAGGGGCTGTTTCCATCTACAATCTGCATCTAGATACCATGCTGAGGAGCATCGTCCGTACGCTAGCAGGTACCACACACCTCTTGGCCGTCTCAACCCGCCGGCCGTGCAGTAGCCTCACACTTGCTCTTTATCTGGACTCTGGGGCTCCATACATCTACTAGCTCTGCATCAATGTTCGAGATAGCTTGCTCGGCCGCGCAAACTTCATCCGGTGTCGCCATCGCAGACAGTCTTGACTCCGGCCTACGAAGAGATGGATATTTGCGCCCGGCTACAGCGCTACATTGCCACAGTATTGCTAGTATTTGCTACAGCAAGTCGGATGGATGCAGCGCCCATGTGACACGGCGACCAATCTGCGACAGCTAATCATTCGGGGCTTGGAAGCGCTTATCAGTCTCAGCGCATCCCGGTATCTTATTGCATTCTCATCTCTGGAATGGACCATTGTGTGATTGTTCTCTCGACGGTGTCGGGTGGGGTGCCGAGGCTGCTGCAGGCCGGAATGCATGCAGCATGATACGAGTGGCGGTGCTTGATGAAGGTGCTTGATGTGCCATTCGCAACACCTCTCCCCCAATCATCAGGTCGTCAAGCCGGCCGTTCGTTCGTTCGTTCGTTCGTTCGTTCACCAAGCAACGGAAGAAGACCGCCCAAAACTTGATGAATGAGACAGTGTGAGCAATCTCGGACCGAGATCTCCTTCCAATGTATCCATCAAGTATTGACTACCTCATCATCAAATATTGACTGACGACTGCCCAGATTGATACTAAATATTGACTGCGTATTGACTGGATATTGATGGAGGACGCTGTGTCTGGAACAAGAGCGGGAGCTAATGCGGGTAACCGTCTGCACCAATCCACTCGTTCTGGGACCTGTCACTCTCTTTCATCATCGCTGCGACTTGTGTCGTACAGCATTGCTGCGTGCAACCGACTTTTGCTTCTGCCTTCTGCCTCTCTCCAAGCGCCAATCTCGACACTTCCTCCGGGCGCCTTTTGAACCCATTCTTCAAGAAATCTCACGGCACCGCCGTTGTTCTCTTCGTGCCTCGGAAGGCTTGGCGGACGAGCTGGCTCCTCCAGTCAAATCGCCGATCTCACAAACCTTCAGCGGAAAGCCTAAACGTCCACGGAATGCGAAGGAGCACCTTCTGTGCAACCATCGTCTTCCAGCCTTCCACTTACATTGAACCACCACTCTTGTCTACCGCCCGACACACTCTCCACCACAGTCTTCACCTCTCCCGAATTCGAGCCCTTTCAAGTCCGCTTCTGCACTTCACTTCCGAGGCCTCAGCTGAGGAGTCCTGCGTGGCTTGCGTCGAGATTGCCATCTGCCCCTCGGTGAGCCCTTCAGCCAACATGGCGGCTACAGCTCAGATGGAGAACCCCGAGGATGTCGCCAACCGGGTCATGAGGAGGGTGCAGGTCTCGAAGGTGAGGACAACGTAGACACATATGCACTGGACCCGGAGATCGCTAATGTACCTCGTGCAGATGACCCGAGCGCTACAGGACCGACTCGCACTTGCCAACGTCAAGATACAGAATGGATGGGAGAATCTCAGCATGGATGCCATTGAGCCGCAAGTTCGAGATAGGCTGAGGAGAAAGAGACCGGCTTCCAGCAATGATACCATCTCCGATACCGCCTCCACCACCTCAAGCCGGCTGCATTCCAGCAACGGCCTGGCCTCCTCCCCCATTACCGAGCCCATGTTCTCCGACGACCTTTCACGATCGGGCCGCAGCCTCAGACATAAAAGATCAAAGCCTTCAGGCGTGCAGGAAATCAATCCGTCCGGTGCTGCCACTGGCAGGCGGACGAGAGGAGCTGTAGCCCGGCAGAACACCTGGAAGAAGAACTACTCCTTGCCGGAATCTTCTCCAATCAAGCCGACAAAGCATGCTCGCTTTCCCTCGAACCAGGTATCGCACCTGTCATTCATCTCGGAGGCAGAAACCATTGCCGACGACCCTCCATCACCAGAGTTCAGCGAAGAGGATGACGCCGATCTGCCCGTCACCAGCTTCAGCATCAACGCCTCGACCCGAATCACATCCTCACCACCGCAGACACCTCCACCAGACCGCCGCATGCGAAAGACTATTCACCAAGTCTCTTGGTCGCGCACACCCAAGCACGAAGACGACGGTGCGGATCTGCTGATGTACCTGGCGACCTCACCCTCGCCGGCCAACGTTCGAAACGATGCCAAGACCGTGGTCCAGCCTCCCTCAACCCCACCCTGCAAGTCTACACCGCTGCCATCTTCACACATGACGCCGGGCACGACTGGCAATGGCTTCTTCGGCTTTGGCGGACCGAATACGCCAAGCACCAGCTTCAACTTCAACGATTTCATCAACGTCACTCCCAGTCCCGCGCAGGGAGCCTGGCAAGCCCGCACACCGATTGCGGGCAGAACGCCAGGCGCTTCCGCAAGGCGCCGACTGGACTTTGACAAACTCATGCCACCTACTTCGACCAGCCCCACCATGACGCGCAACAGCCGCGGCAGTGGCCTGGGTATGGATCTGGGAGGAGAGTTGGTCTCTTCTTGAGGTATGTCCCTCCTCCACGGTGGTTTACGACACGACTTTTTACGACGCTCGATTCGACCCATGACATGGACCTTTCCTACTCTTCCGATACGAGCCGGTTGGCTACCAGGCTAGCTTTACACGATTTTGTTTTTTTTTGCACGAGCGTGTGCATTCGATGCCTTCTTTCCTTGGGTTGGATGGCGAAATGGCACGACTGGAAATGGATACATATACCCCCGACGTCCCCGCGACTCTCCTCCTCGACACGATGGGAAGGGCGCATGGTGGATTCTGTTGCAGCGTTATGGGTTTCGCGGGAGAATCCGCCCTGTGTGGACTGCGCGGCGGCATTTTTCGTTTTCTGCTTTGAGTTTGACGAAATTGTGACGCGGGTACGCGACACCCCTGTCACGGGGGAGATACCCGGTCATGAGGGCGAGAGTGGATGACTTTGCGGTAATTGAGTGTCCGAGTGTGAGAGAGACGGGTATGGAGTTGGTGTAATACATTCGCACTTGACCTGTCGTCTCGGTGGGGTGTAGGTTGTCTCGGGGTTGCAATGCGGGAGGATGTGTTTGACGCGACCGCGTAAAGCGGAAGGACGCGCTAAGGGTGCGTGCTGGGGCAAAATGGTCGTGGGACTAGCATGGAAGTCGGATATACTGTCTGGCGGAATTCTTGTGTTGGCAGAGTAGTATGGGAACGTGTATGAAGATGAGAGGAAAGTGTATGAGAAATCTCGGGTGGCATAGAAGAGACGGTATGGAGTGAAGGGGAAGGAATGTGCGTGATGGTGCGTGGAGATTTCGCGTTTTGAGGGGATGCGAGTTTTGGCAGGGAGGGTTTACCTACACACTATACAAGAGCAGATGTCCAAGACAAGAAACAAGGCGATGGAAAGTGCAGCCGGCCGGAGATGGCATACTGCTACTACTATTGTTCGTGCTTCGCGCCCATCAATCTGTCGTCTCATCATCCTCTTCTTTGTCCGACGCCCAGAAACACCAGGTCACAACCAGAACGGCCTTGAACCCGACTGCCGTCCATAACGCTCCCTGTAATCCAATCGGACTCTGAGCCCACAGACCACCTATCATGGCCCCGAGAAGTAAAAGCACAATCGCCGCAGCGCGTTGATTGCGCAGCGGATCCGCCTCGGCCCAAAGCAGGAGTTTCTCATCCGAAAACAAATCACAGTAGATCGAAGTCAGCACGACGCTCGTCAGCCCGCCATAACCCAAGACCCTCGAGATGACCGCCTGCCCCGCGGCCTGGAAAGCGAGGAAGACCAACGGCAGCGCGGTCCAGAGATCCAGAGCGCGGAGTTTCGGATCCGAATCTTGGGGGTCGTACTGGATGACGAGGGCGGCGGCGAGGACGAAGAGGAACTGGGCGAGGTAGGAGGCGACGATGACCCAGCGGGTGCGGCCGCCGCAGGCACGGTGGAATCTGCCGAAGGCGAAGGCGCCGAGACAGAAGGCGCAGATGGAGAGGAGGGCGCGCAGCCAGCGGTCGGATTCGCGGGGCGCGACGAGGCCGGAGCCGAGATAGATGCTGTTGCCGGTCTGCATGGAGACGAAGGAGCCCCAGGTGGCGACGCTGCTGCTGTCGAGGAGGCCGGTGATGGTGTAGCAGAAGAGGAGGGCGAGGTAGCCTTTGTTGGGGGAGACGGGGGAGGTGAAATGGGTCTTGAGACGGGTTGTGGGTGAGTGGTTTGGGGGTTTGGTGGTGGTGGTGTTGTCGAGGAGGGTTGTTCGTTCGTTGGTCCTGCCATGGTTGGTGTGGTTGTGTGCCATTGTTCAATTCTTTGCACGGCTGTAAATCTCGCACCAACAAGTGATGTCAATGGGATACCGAAGAGGAAGGTATGGTATGGATTGGAACAGGCAGCTCAGTGAGATGTTGAACGACGACTCCCCAGCCTCCTCCACGACTTCACCGGCTCCTTCTCGAAATCCAATCCAGAAATGTCGGATATCGACGTCGGATATCGACCAATGCGTGGCAACAGCTGCGAAAGGACGCGCGAGACACGTGAGGAGGAAGGAAGAGCGAGGATGGATGGCGTAAAGAGAAGCACATCCCGTCATGACGTCGGACGTTGCAAGGAACGACTTCACTTGCCGGAGCCGAGAGTTTGAATGGGAAATAATATCTCATCCCTCCTCTTCCTCCTCATCCCTCTCATCACTCTCATCAGTACGCTTCCGATGAGGCGCGAATAGGCGGACATCCTTTCCCTGATCAAGATGCGCTCTTCCACATGGATCTCCGGCTTGTTGCTCACGGCTTCATCCTTCGCCGCGCCCGTGAAGCAACACGCTCTTATACATGCTCAGAGTCCGTATAGGAAGGACTTTCATGATCCGTATGATCACAAGGTCGATGCTATTGGGAGGAGGATTCAGCCGGAGCCCATCGTATGTCACTCCCGCGATATACCGGCATACCATTGTCTCATGCGAGTCCCAGAGAAATGGCGATGGGGCAGATGTATTGGGCCCGCGGAATCGAGATCGAGAACGACAGAATCCGGATATGATCCGTCCTCCTTCGACCGATCATGGCGATTTCAAGAACATGCGATGGTGACCGACAACTTACCGTTCCACCATCCTCACTTCCTTCCACTGACCCTCACCCTAGGAGCTTCGCAGACTCCCATACCCGCATCGAAGAAGGCGGCTGGGCTCGCCAAACCACCAGCCGCGAAATGCAAACCTCCCAAGAACTCGCCGGCGTCAACATGCGTCTGGACGAAGGCGTCATCCGCGAACTCCACTGGCACAAGGAAGCCGAATGGGCCTACGTCCTCTCCGGGAGAGTCCGCGTGACGGCTCTCGACACGGAAGGCGGCAGCTTCATCGACGACGTAGAAGCGGGCGACCTCTGGTATTTCCCCGCCGGTTTCCCACACAGCTTACAGGGCCTCTCCCCCAACGGGACGGAATTCCTCCTCATCTTCGACGACGGAGGCTTCTCCGAAGAATCCACTTTCCTCCTCACCGACTGGCTCGCCCACACCCCCAAATCCGTCCTCTCGGAGAATTTCCGCCTCCCGCCCAACACGTTCACCTCCCTCCCGGAGAGCGAAAAGTACATCTTCCAGGGCACCCTCCCCGGCCCCATCGACCAGGAAACACCCAAGACCTTCAAGAAATCCAAACTCCAGTTCACGCATCACATGCTCGCGCAGGAACCGCAGAACAAAACCGGCGGCAGCGTGCGCATCACGGATTCCCGAAACTTCCCCATCTCCCAGACCGTCGCCGCGGCGCACCTGGACATCGCCCCCGGCGCCCTGCGCGAGATGCACTGGCATCCCAACGCCGACGAATGGTCCTTCTTCCTCCGCGGCCGCGCGCGCGTCACCATCTTCAGCGCGCAAGGCAACGCCCGCACATTCGACTACACCGCCGGGGACGTGGGCATCGTGCCGAAGAATAACGGCCATTTCATTGAGAATCTCAGCGATGAGGAACCGCTGGAGGTTCTGGAAATTTTTCGTGCTGAGGAGTTTCAGGATTTCAGTCTGTTGCAGTGGCTGGGCGAGACGCCGCGGCGGAATGTCTTGGAGCATCTGTTCCAGGGGGATCGCGAGGGCGCGGAGAGGTTTGCGGGCGCTATTGAGGGGGCGGAGAAGGATGAGATTAAGAGTCAGTACCGTGGACATGCAGAGGAGGAGGAGGAAGAGCACGAAGCACCTGAGCGTCAGAGAGGGTTTCAATCTGTTCTTGGGTTGTAGTGTAGACCTCTTAAAACCCAACCGAAGGTAACCGAACTTCGTTCTTTTCGAAAGATTTTGCAAACCCTTCATTCCAAATCACTGTATATCTTTCCTTCCTTTTTTCCTTTCACAGCTCGTATCCCTCTCCTCTCCCCTCCTCTCCTCTCCCCCTCCTAGCGCCCGACCGCAAACCTCAAACTTTCCCCTCTGATGAGAATCTCCCCACTCTCGCTCCCCCTTAGCTCTCACGCCTCCCCCCAAAACCACCGACGACTCCCATATCCACCACCCGCTCCGTACACCGCATACGTCTTCGGGCCGTCGTACGAAGTCGTCGGATACGCCACGGGCGTCTTGCTTCCGGAAACCGGTCCGCTGGGAGCAGTAGAGAAACCGGAAGAAGAAGGGGCAGTGCCGTAAGGAGCAGGATCGGTCGGGGACATGGAGTAGTTGCCCGTAGCAGTCGCAGTGAGGTAGAAAGTCGAAGTGAGAGGGGAAAGGACGGTACGATTCGTGGGGAGAGTAGTACTGCTAGCAGGGAGAGGGTAGGAGCCGGTTCCAAGGGTGGAATTCCCCGTCCGAGGGAGGCTGGTGAAAGACGCAGTCCCGGTGCCAGTGCCTCCGATAGAGAGGGCGCTGCTGGTGGGAAAGACGGAACGGGAAGGCGAAGACGAAGACGGAGAAGCGGCAGTGATGGGACTTCCGAGCGTGCTGCTCGCTGCCGTGCCCGTGCCCGTGCCCGTGGGTGCGGGATCTGGGTAGCTGGAATTGCCGTACGAGTACGGCGCGTGAGTGCCTGGGAATGGGAAGCCAGAAGAAGCGACGGGAGGAGAAGAGGGATTCAGCGTGACCAGGACGGTCGAAGTGAGGGTGAGGGTCGTGGTGCTATTGAAGCGCGTCGTGATCGTGCCGCCGGTGGGGAGCGGGAGCGAGGAAGTGTTGGTGAAGCCGCCGCCGAAGGGGGAGCCTGGAGTCGAGGGAGAGGTTGTGGGCGGCTGACCGGACGTTGGCTGGCTCGTGAAGGCAAGAGAACTAGACGAGATGGAGGCCGTGATGGGTGAGTCCTCTGTGCTGCTGGGAGAGGCGGTGGACAGTGGGATGCTTGGGTCGATCGTGCCGTAGCCGCTCGGAGATGCGTATCCTGGAGGACCATAGGCTGGTGGACCGTACCGGTGCGGACGGTAGGGTCCCCTCTTGATCTCGCCGGCTACGAGCTGTTAGCTGCCGTCATCAACGCGAGTGTTGAGTGGACAACATACCGATCGCCGGCGAAGCCTTCGCCGCACCAAGGACGGCCGCTGCTGGCAGAAGGATTGACAGCTTCATCTTGTGATGCTCTGATGCTTGTCCGGAACAGATAGAAAGAACGAATGGACTGTCAGTTGACGGAAGACAAGCCAGAGAGTGAGTGTAGTGAACGAAGGACAGCTCGGCGAACGGGAGCGTACAACGACAAATCTCAAGACACAAGGTCAAACGGACAAGCTCTTATATCGTTTGCACCCCGAAGCAAGATTGTCATCACCTCCACACCTTGCGGCATTCTATCCGTACCGCAGACGCACAAACAATGCAGTCATCGCGATCTAGCACGTCTCGAATCACGGAAGAGTGCTCCTGATAGCACAAGGGATGGTGAGGAAGAAAGAAAATGTAAGCCGTGGCGTTTGAAATCGGGATAGGTGCATAGGCGATTCTTCAGGAGCAGACGTCCGTCCGGATGGCACATCAACGCAGGTCTAGAGCCTCAGTCGCTCGCGTCTTATTTGCTTCGAGAGCGGATATGAGGAGACGGAGGCGTGCGGGCCGACGATAGTCTAGAGGCACCTGTCCGATAGGATCGTGAAACGTCGACTTCGCGTATGATCTCCCAATTTTTGGTGTGGAAGCCGCGCCTGACCGGGTGGTAGGAGATGACCAGAAGTATCCCATCGCACTTTCTCTCACTGAGACAACCAACGTGAACCAGTAGAGGTCAATAGTTGCCAGAGTGTTGTCGAGCTGAAACCACGCAGCCGCTGTTGTGCCACGTACACAACATGACGGCTGCATCGGCAAAGGCAAACGTCTTCCGACTGGTAATTTTTGCATCTTGCAGCAGCAAAGCTGCAGAGACAAATGTCAATATCCGCTCAGATTCGACTGTCAAATTTTGGAGAGAGCTTAATGAGCTGGTGGTCTTTCCTTGTCTTCTTTCCAAATGCAATTCAACAGTCTATCCTGAGACCGCCACAAGCCACAGACACGCGACATGTGTTCATGGCTGCCACACCAAGGCTGTATACGGAGACTGAGATGCGTTTGCGGCGTATGCAAGGTGGTCAATTAGACCCAGTACGTGTTTGTTCACAGAAAAGCATCCTGCAGGTACACGACGCACCATAAGCTCAGCTGTTGTGACATGAGCGCAGCTTGCAATTGACCTTAACCGATGGAAAAGTGCCCGGCCGTACTGCAAGCTGCCTAGTTGCGCATGTAGGTAACATGACGAAGTCTTGACAGCTATCAAGGCTGAATACGGTGGTCACGACATGGTCTGAGGAGCGCTTGCTGGTGAGTGTTACATGATCCTGAAGCTCGGCCATGGAATAGAGGTCTCGATGTGAATAGGTAAGGAGGTCTCAATTGGGTCTGTCGCTAAAGCTTGGACTGCCAGGCTCAGCTAGAGATTCTTTGCCCTTGCTGAGATTGTAATCTGCCGAACTCTTGATGTATGTCCAGGACTGCGGGCTTCAAGTGTGCTTTCCAGTGTACAGCGATAAGGAACTCAGGGTTCGGCGTTCTCGTCAGCAAAGGGGCTTTGAGTGTCGTCGCGCGATATGCCATCTCCAGAATTTATTGTATTGTCGGGCAGAGGATTGAGGTGATCATCACCGTTCGAACCGTTGGCCTGGACAAACTTGCCACTTCCGTGAGCCTTGGCAGCTTTGCGCATGCGGCGTGGCGCGGGTGCAACGGGCTTCTCTTTCGTGACCTTTGCAGAAACATCGACCACACTCAGACTGCTCACCCCAGCTTCTGCTACTGACATTCCAAGTAGCTTTTTGGCAACCGTGGACTCGCTCGGCGCAACCTCTGCTAGCTTTTCCTCGAGTTTCTCTTTCAATGCATGACCCTGCTCGTCGCCTTCCTCTTGGAGCCAATCGATCTGCTTGCACCTCATAACAAGCCGGATTACTGTCTCGTCTACTGGTGCAAAATGAGCAGAGGATCTGTTGACCATGAGGTAGAAGAGTTTGAGGACCTCTTCGCGCTTGTAATGGGTGCCTTCGTGAGCCAGCTGGGTGTTCTTCAAAAGAGGGTATAAAACTCGCAGGTAAGTGTGTATGAGTGCGCGCTGGCCGTTTATGTCAGAGCCCTCTGGGGAGAGACCCAGGTCCGTGTTTCCCGGATCCAAATCCAATAGATTTCGAATGATGACGTCGACCAGGACGTGTAAGTCATTCGTGTAGAAGTATTCGTACGTGGGAGGAGTCGTGAAGAGCAAGTAAAGTAGTTTCAGGATCATTAGTTGGGGTCCTAGCTCGGATTCCCGATTCAGTAGTAGGATGAGGTTCTCTCCAAAAGTCCGATACGAAGGCCCATGCTGAGAAAGAAGCTTCAAGATCCTATTCGTGAGGGCGCCGCTCTCCTTGTCTGGTGAAGGGGGCGCATTGGCATGGCACATGTACTGCTCGTTGAGTGCCAGCAGCACCCTGATGACCGGATAGTGATATGGATCCTCGGCGTCGTCAGAGAGCTCCTCAATGAACTGAAACAGGTAAAGAATGAAAGAGTCGTCCACGATCGTTAAGTCGTCTCTGGATAGCTTCTGTATCCGGCTCATCTCGAAAAGAAGCTTCAGCAAGAGTCGGTGTAGGCCAAAATCGTCGTCTTTCCTGTCGCGAATCAATTCAACCAAGCGTGAAAACGCGCCTTCTTCCGTCATCATCTCGAAAGCAGCCTCGTTGGAGCGTCCATCGAACAGCAGCACAGCTGCCGTGAGGTGTATGGTGTCCACATCGTCTTCTTGGAGCAAGCAATACAATATCTGCCTTCGCACGTAGTCCTGGTTCTGCTGGAACAGCGAGGAGTCCTGCAGCTTATAACAGCACCGCGCAATGTCATACTCTGACTGTAGGTATTCCTCTGCCCAAAATCAGCCTTTTCAGCCCATGCCTGCCACCTCACCCCAAGTCTGCTCTTGCCCAGTAACGTACGCTTGAAGTTGGTGGTGAAGCCGAGGAAGCTCCTCAGAGCATTATCAATCTCTTCGTGATCGCTCGAAGGACTCGCGACGATGCTGTCGAGCTCTGCCAATGCCATAGTCAGTATAGTAGCCGTATGATGCTCCATTGGAGGATCAACTGACCGGCCCAGAACTGAGATTCATTCTCGACCTCGTACTGCACCTCATCGCTGTCCATTCTTCTGCGACAGTGACGCCTGCATCTAGCAATGGCACGCTGTCGCGCATGCAGGCTGCCGTAGAATTGGCGCACAGTGCTTTACAGCAGCGAGGTTGTGTTCGAATCCAAGTCGATGGCAGCAGCGAAGCCAACCTGTCAAACCGCGCTAGCTCGGAATTCGGATCGCTGACGAAAGCAAGTGGAGCCGGAGAATGATCCGAGCGTCTTCTATAGTAGCATAAAACTCTCGCAGACAGTCACGCGGCAATACCACACGACCATCCGCATAGAGGCCAGTCAGGTGCAGCAGCAATATTAATCATGATTAGGAGCAATCCAACATACGCAGCTAATACTCCTATGAGAGACAAGCGCGACGTGAGAGAAGTTACTGTTCAGGAAGCGACGTGAAGTAGTCTCTTTAAATCATTCACTTGATGCGTGAATGGTCTTCGCTTCATCCCAATGGTCCTTCCCCAAAGCGCCAAGCAATGCACATGCCGCGACGGCAGCTAGCCGAAACTCTATTCTACGCAATCAACCAATATCCACCAGCAGCCGTTCCAAGACAGAGAAACACCGTGACAATTCCAGCACCAGCTCGATCCGCTGTCGTGATCTTGCTCGTAGGCGCGGCCGCATTACTCGTGTCACCTGAGGTTCCAGCACTTGGATCTCCCTGCGAAGTACCGCCTGTACTACTCGACACGGGTGCCGTGGCCTTTTTGATCAAGGTTGATTGAACCACTTCCAGTGCCGCCATCTGTTCTCCTACGCCGTAATTGCCATCGTACGTCGAGTTCTTTGTCCATGCCATTCCGCAGGTCACACCATCCGTTCCGCCGTCGCATTGTGCTGCGGCTGCAACGGCGGAAGCATCGAGGTATTCGATCACTTGATCGTATAGGAAGGGTGCCGATTTGGTCGACGCAGCCATGAAACGAGCAAGGTAGGCTTTGAAAGATTGCTCGTCCAAATTGCAGTTGTCTGAAGCTTCGCAGACTTCCCTCATGACTTTCTGCTCGTTGAAGAAGTAAGCGGTTGCATTGAACAGTCCTTCCGTGCGAGTCTTCCATTCGGTGGTGTTGGTCATGTTCCACATGACCGCAGCACCGTTGAGCATCATACCCTGTGTATACGACCAGCGAGTATGATCTAACGAAGTACAATTATTGCTGATCTGGGTTCCGTCGTAGATCTCATAGGCATCTCCAATCAAGCCGACGGTATCTTCCATCCAGTTCCAGACTTTATTGGCCCAGTGTGCGTAGGTCTCGTTGCCGGTGTAAGCATACAGTCGAGCAGCCATGTTGAACAGGCCGCCGTTCGAGGGACTGTTCTTGTAGTTGTAACCATTGTTCCATGTAAAGATTTGCCATCTCAGACCGCCGCCGCAGTGGTCGGAATCCCAGCGTGCAGCCTGACTGTTAAATACACCTTGGGCCAGGGCCAGCCATCCAGGTTCATTGTCTCCAGGGTCTGTGAATTTGTACTCTGCTGCTGACATAACGGCAAAGCCCCAGAAGACTTGGTCGTCGTTTCCCTCGTTCTTCGTTTCATTTATAGGCTGTATCGAGTTAGCCACATGAGGGCATTATGCATTGATGAGGGTGGAAGATCGGTTCTTCGTACCATGTAGTTGTTGTCAGTGCCTGTCTGAAACAGCAGACCTTGCTTTACAATCTCGTTATATGTTGAGTCGCCAGTGTAATACCAGTAGTTGATGAGCGAGTTGAACATGGCTGATAAGGTTCACGAAGTTAGAGTTTGATATTCGATTCAGCTTGTGATCGCAGGTCACTCACCACCGCACTCCCACCAGTAATACGGATCTCCTAGAAGACCCGGTACACCTCCAGATTCATTGCCATGGTAATATTTGACCATGCCATATGCGATCGTTTTCGCCGCGCTGTGTACCGATTCCGTGTCGTTGATTGTGAGGTCTATACCGGCCACTAGAGGAGCCAACGCCAGCGTGCCAGCCGCGACGTGTGAGGAAAAGCGCATGCTGGCGCGACTGGCGGAGATCCTGCCGCTGATTTCCAAGCGAATGCACTGATGGAAGAGAGATATGAGGCAGGTCTATGCGCCAAGATCCAAGTCGCTTGTGAAGGAAAATCGGTGTTCTCGAAAAGGTTGTTGTCGGGAAGAGGAGACTCGTCCTCCTCCGCCGGGTGGACTCCATGGTGATGACAGGATTGACGAGCTGGGCGAATTGTGGGACGTCGTTGCTGCGTGGCTATTTGCGCGGACAGTGGAGCTAGTATTCGTAATCGGCCTATCCCTTGTCAACTTTTCATTACCCATGGCCATCAAATCTCAATCAAACTGTGGCTGCTAGCGTGATACACGAAGGCGAAGCCGAACGGGCCGTGAAAATAGAATGCTTGTTTTCACGCCGACATTCCACCGCTCTCCTTAATCGCCCCAATCTCCCAGCCCTCCGTTGCTTGTCAGGTCTTGTCCGATCTTGTGGCTTCTATACCTAGACGAATTGCCCACCGATCCATCTGTGCATCATGCCCCGGGCCTCTGAGCATGGCCAAGTGGGCCTGAGATCATTCACTCAACTTCATCTGTCTCTTTCCCATTGGCTGGCAAATGAATTAAGCATGTGGCAAGCATAGAAGCTTCGCGCTTCCCCCGAGAGCAATCTATACGCGGCTGTCGTGCGGCTTGTTGATCGCACCAGTGAGCAGCATGCATCACAATAGAGTCGACAAGCTAAAGGAGAATATAGCAAGAGCTCTCGATCTTCTAGATGACACCTTATCAAGAGCCATCTATACCTATCTGATAGCTCAGCCTTGAACATTTGCGAGATCTGAGGCCCAGCTCTCCTTTTACACATGCTTGCTAATCACAACTTAGACAGTTTCCTCTTCACATGCTCGAATGCTACGCGATCTGGAAGCATGGTGCACTATTTGGCTATTTGGCCTTCTACTTATACCTCTCGCTCGCTCGACTTTCGACAAAGACTGCCACACTTGAAAACCAACACGATTGGTCACACCTGCAAAAGATCACCAACCTCGTCGATCATCAACACCTTCGGCAACAGCTCAGTATACTTCCGCAATAGCTCGCTCACGCCTTCAACGCCTCACGCACTCCCAGCACCGCCGCCCTCCTTCTACTCAAACACCATGCCTTTAGTCGTGCCGTCCGCAAGAAGGAAACAGGTAAGGCTGAAGAGCCGCAACTGACATCCTTCACAGCTTCTCTGTCGAAAACTTTCACCAATCCTGCACGTCGTACGGGAGTTTCGAAAATGACCCACTGATCGTCAATACTGTCGCATCTGGCAAGTACAGCAAGCAGTTCATTGCTCATCGCCATCGGCTGCAAGCCTCGCCTTTCTTCCGTGACGCCCTCTCAGAACAAGGCAGTGACCTCCAAATGAGCGATTGAAGCCCAGAGACGATGCATTACTATCTCCACTACCTCTACACTGGCCCGATCTTCTTCATGGACGGACATGCCATGGGAGACTTGCACGTCATCGGCGCGGATGCGTATTCCCTGGACAATGTCATTTTGCGTTTCTTTTTTTGAAGTCGATGTACAAAGACAGTAGCTACGTAGTATCCTGACCTCGATGTCGTCGAGACAATCTACAGCGCCACTGGTCCTGCCTCCTCAGGCCGCAGACTCATGGTAGGAATCTACATCCGACTCGTACCGTCCGAGCGGATCAACGGTCAGCATATGCTCCGTGAGTTCAAGGAGGATCTGCTCGGGCAGCTGATGGTGGCATCGGCGGCGAGGCGTGGTCTGAGGTATGAGGAGGTGTTCCCTCCCCTTGAGACCACCGACTATTATCAAGAAGAGGAGGAGGAGGACTAGGAGAATGCGAATGTCACCGAGAACCAGGAAACGGGAGAGACTGCCGAGATCGTAGAAGATGAAGAGACAGGGGCGGTCATGGCCATACATACATCGGGACTCGTAAAATGTATGAAGTCGCCGGACGATGAAGGCATCGAGACGCCCGCCGCAGAAGATGAGGAGACCATGCGGCAGGAGGAACTTTCAGAGGGCATGTCCACGTCAGAAATTGCGGAACCATCGGAGCTGCGGAACGACCGCAGCGTCGTGGCTACCCCATCCCAGCACGACGTAGAATATAGCTCTGACTTCGAGGGATGAATGCGGGCACGCCAAAAAAGCGACTCCGACACGAGAAAGAAACGTCCCAGAAAGAAAGCTGCTGAAGAACCCTTTCCCCACCACAAACGACATCTTTCCCTTCCCCGTCCGAGCCCTCCAAGTCGCAAACGGAAACGACACCACACCACTGGAGAAAGAATGGAGCAAGACCAACGAGCCAGAGAGGTGCGATCCACGCGAGCATTCCCGCCGCGAAAAAAAAAAAAGTCTCCTGCTTCCAGAGCGGCGGCGGCGACGAAGAAGTCCTCCAGGACAGATAATGGTAATCGTGTCGCGAATCATACATACACCAAGAAGACCTCGAAAATGATGCTTGCACACAACACAACACAAACACAACACATGCACGAGCCAGATAGATGACGACGGCACACAAGTCAAATCGAGTCGAGTCGTTTTTAGTGGAACACAACATCCTCATCTCATCTCATCTCATCCCACTCAACCTCGAGGACCCCCAACACCACCCACCACTAAGACCACAGCGCCGGCCCATGCCAGGTCTCAAATAATGCTTTTCATATTTCCTCTTACTCCGGATGGATACCATGATCAGTCAGCCACCACACCAATGTTCAAGTCCAGAAGACCGGCTCGGCTCTCTTTGCCAGCCTACTCGCCACCATTAAACACGAGTAGACTCTCAGAAGGAGGTAGCGAAGGAGAGAGAGAGAGAGGGCGAACCAAGAGTGAAATGTACATCATTTCTTCAATTCACTGAACTTCTATAAGAAAAGCTCTCTCTTCTGCAAGAATGCTAAACAGAAGATCACCAAAAAAACTCCATCCATTCCCCCCCTCTCAAAGTTTTTCCCCAAGTTCGTGCGTGTGATAGAAACGCCCAGTTATGATTGTATGAATGCATGCGTGTCTTTCCATGCCACAGATTACAACTCTTCTCATTACCGCCTGATAGCTTTCTCTCTTCTCCTTCAGAAGCCCTATTTCTGAAAAGTGTGTGAAGCCGACTGACGCTCCATGATGCTATTGATACACAGTGGTGAAGAGGTCGTTCACAGGTGTGCGGTATTCTTTGATCGAAAGGAATGGCTTGCCTTCCAGTGGGCATTGGGTGGTTCCATCTATGGGCGCAAGCGGAGTTATGAGTCAAACGAGAACATCTTCCTAACAAGTCTCGACGAGCCTGCGCTTGCTGTTGATGACGCGACTGCCACTCCGGCAAGTGCGGTACCGGTTTCCGAGGCGGTCGTGTCGTTGTTGTTCCAGTTCGATGGCTGCTGAAGCTGCATGATGTCGATCGTTGGGTTGATTCCAAGTTTGCTTGCAATGATAGGCCCGATGATGAGAATGATGAACAGCACAAACATGGAGAAGTAGAGGATCGCGTAGCGGACGACTCGTCGCTTGCGAAGCTTCGACTGCTTGAGGGAATAGATGGGAGGTCGGATCTGGCGACTGTGAAAAGAGTCAGTGAGAAGCAGCATAAAGACGTGAATGCGTGTACGTACCTTGGGCGAAGCCAGAAGAGCATGACAGAGTGGAACTTGTCAATGTATGGGATCAAGAGTGGTGGCAGGAGGAAGAACAGGAGAATGTGGCCGAGGATGAAGTCCGCAGCGAAGAAACCCATTTCCGTGATCTTGCAGAGGAACTCACGTCCAGGCTGCGAAATCGAGTGCCAGCCGAGGGAGTACCACTTTCCGGTCCACCATGCTATGTTGGAAGTGTCGGCGCGGAATTCTCTGGTCAGGGCAAGAGCAATGATCAACTTGTAGACGAATCGCTGAATGGCGACCGAAGCAATCATGCCCAGGAGAGCTTTGGTAAAGCTCCAGCCTTCCAGGAAGAACATGACCTCAAAGAATGCCAGCATCGCAATGACAGCGATGGCGTGGGCGATGGCAGCAAGGACAGCTCCGAACTTCTTGCAGCACATACTAAAGAGTGGACCCATACAGCAGGCCATGCCGAAGAATCCGGCGGCGACACCGGCGTTGACACCAACGGGACCGAAAGCCACAATTGCGACACGGATCAGAGAGTTCGTGGCCTTGACGGTCTTGCCTTGGTTGTTCGACTGAATGACACCAGTACCAGCGTTGATGTACAGATACGGGATCAGGGTAACAGCAACGAGGACGAGTGGACCAATAATTTCGCTAAAAAAGACGTTGGTGAACTTCGCCCGCGGCGTGTCTCCCGACAGCTTGGCGGATGGCTCTCCAAGTGTCTTGCGCTTGAATCCAGTGAGACGCGTACGCGAGAGACGCACGAAACCAATCCAGGATGCCGAGTGAGCCTTGCTGTTGCCGCGAGACAGCCAGCGGAGGAACTCACGGTAGTCGATGAAGAAATCGGACCAAGCGAATTGGTGGGGATTGAACAAGAATGGAGAGATGCACAGCGCCAGGAGGGAGACCCAGAACCAAAGCAGCCAGTAACCCCAGACGGTGAGCGTGCCGAAAAGCAACATCATGAGGAGACGAGCACCAAGGTAGATCGATGGGCTGGCGAAACGCGAGTAGAGGACTCCGAAAGGCATGCGGGCAGTAGCGAAGCCACGCCCAGTACCGATGTAACGAGCGCCTCCGAAAGACAGATCCTGCTGCAGAGAGTAGGCGTAGATCTGAGTGACGAACACCTCGAAAAGTGGCGAAAGTGAAGAAAAGTGCTTCGCCAGACGAGTCGCCGCGCGCCAGAAACCACGTTCAGTCAACTCTTGAATCGTCAGGGGGACGAAAGAGATGAAGAACACGATGAAGATGGAGACAATACAACGCTGAACCCAGTCCATGATAGGGACAATGTTGGCGCAGCCAGTCGGGAAGAGCGGGTCCGTGATGGGCACGTTCTTGTTGTATCGGCAAGTGATGGTCTCGTGGCGAAGCGCACCCAAATTGAGCAGGCACCACATGAACAGCTGCACCGACAACATGACGAACAAGTTGTTGATGTGGAAACCGGGATGAGCGTAGTAGAACGACAGGAAGCGGTCCAGAGGAAGTTGAGTTCCGAGATAGTAGTACTCGCGGGACAACATCTGTTCTCCCATACCGGTACCGATCTTGGTTGTGAAGTTCAGGATAGAGCCGAAACCCAAGTCACGACCTTTACCACACTGGTAGTACTCGCAGTGCTTGATGCGACCACCACGGAGGATGGCATTCATACCAGCGTAGATATCCTCGTTCAAGTGCAGACCCTTCTGAGCCTTGGAGACACCACCACGAGTGGTCATGAAGATGCCGTTGAGGAAATCAGGGTGACCGTAGTGGAGCTTGCCACCAATCTGAGCGAGAGTACGAGCGAAGAGGGTACCGAATGTCTGTTCCTTTCCGGCAGCAACGTCACCAAGAATACCAATGTTCTCGGAGAAAATGTATTCACGGGCACCGAGAATGGCAACTGGGTTGTACTTGGTTGGTGGCAGACCTGGAGTATATGGCGAGACATTATCGGTCGTCATCTCTTCGAATTCGGCGAGAACGGATCGAATCTTCAAGCACTCCTCAAGATAGTTGTCCTGGTTGGCGTCGATGAGCTGGATGTACTCTCCGCGGTAGAAGATCAAGCAGTGGTTCTGGTTGTCGGACTTTCCGTCACCGAGAATTGGGTTGCCAGAAAGCATGATGCGGAACTTGGGGCGACGCATGCCGTTCTCCATGATCTCCGAGTGGCCGTCGATGAGGGCAGAGAAAAGTCTCGGGTCTTCGCCATCGTTCGCAGGAGGTTCTTCGTCCAGGTAGGCAATCTGCAGATCAGGATAGGCACGGAGCAAGAACTCAGCGTTCTCGCGCTCCTCCTTGGAGAACTTGGCGTAACGCTGCATGGAGACAACGATCTTGAACTTGCGGCGAGCCATGCGTTCAAGCTCGCGCTCAAGCTTGTCAGAATTGCCACCGAACATCTGGACAACCTCTGGGTTCTCGACACGGTAGAGGAGCTTGATGGCACGGCTGTAGTTCATGAAACCAGAGATTGTGCGGTACAGAGTCTGCGAGCGCAGGGAGGCCCAGATACGCGTGCGGAGGGTGTATTCGGGAGCAGCAGATTTGAAACCAATGCAGTAGAACGGCAGGTCGTCGATCTTACTCTTCTGTGCATCCTTCTCGCTCTTCTCGTAGTCCCCGTTGAACTGGGAGGTCTCGTCGGCCAGAATCTTTGTGTCCTTGACGAAGCAGTCCCACTCGTGAGGGTGAAGCTGCTTCAGGTACTCCAACATGGTGACGCGAGAGTATGGCTCGTCTTCGCGAATGATCTCACGGAGAGACAGCAGAATCTTCTCGCTGTAGTGAGGAATCATGACCGTGAAGGTGGGCATGTTGTCAACCGGCAGTGGCTCTGGAATTGGTGTCGACAGCGACTGAGCGAAGAAAGAGATGCGGCGCTCGGCCTCCGAGTACGATGGGAAGAACTCCGTCTTGAAAGAATGATCTTCCTGAGACACGAAGAACGTCGGGGCACGGAGAGTACGCTTTCCCTCCTGCTCAGACGGGACCTGGTGGTAGAGCAGCTTCTGAACGTGGTCGATGGCGAGAAGGTGCTCACGGTACATGGAGATGACAATGGCGTTCCAGATCTGGGAGATGAGTACCTTTGGCTTGTACTTGATCTCCATGTCCGTGGTAGCCAGGATCTTGGAGTAGACACGCTTTGGGAGGCGGGAGAAGATGTTTCTCCATGGCGTCCAGATAGAAACACCAAGGTAGAACGACCTGGCCACGGAGAAGACGCAGTTCCAGATGACGTACCATAGATAGGTATCCAAAAAGAACAGAATCAGGTCCGTGAAGTACATCAAGATGAGCAGGACAGTCGGCTGGTGGTAGCAGAGCGCAGTCTTCAGAATCGCGTCTCCCAAGCAGTTTTCGATCTTCATTGTCGACAGGATACGGATAGGATCACGGAGCGACAGAGTCAAGAAGAAGTAGGATTCAGCAAGCTTTGCAGCAAAGACAAGGACCCAGAGACCGTATGACATCCACATATCGTTGCCTCGGAGGCGCGGGTAGCTGGCGGTAAAGGTCTGGCTGGCAACGTACTGTCTTCGCTTGCCGTTGAGGTAGCTTCCGAAGAGACCACCAAGGGGCATGATGGCGAAGAAGAACACAGAGGCCAAGGCAATGAGGAACTGAACAACACCCAAGATGAGTCCAACCTTGGTTGTCTGAGCGCCAGAGATTCCGAAGATGTAGACCGAGGGTGCGATGTTGAGGACGAACAGACCAAGCAGCGCGAAAAGGCGCTTGGTCAAGTGCTGGGCGCCAGCCCATCGTCGAGGAACATACAACCATTCAGCCAGAGTGGCGAGGATTTGGATCAAGCAACCGAGCGTTCCACCAAGAGCCACTGCGGACCAGTGGGCGGATCCATGCGGCTGATTGTTAAGCTGCTGCTGGTAGTTCTTGGTGTAGAGCGTCGGGGAGTTGAAGGCAGTGTAGAACCAGAAGACACAGACGTGGATGATCCAGATGCGGTTGAAGTTCGTCAACATATGGAACCAAGAACGCGTCTCCTTGTACGTCTTGAAGAAGGCCTTCTTCCAGACAACGTCCTTCAAGCGCTCGTATCGCTCGGCGGGTGGCAGGTCCACCAGTCGGGTCTTATCCTCGAAAGCGATGCGCTCGATACCCTCAGGATACCAGAAAAGCTGGTTCATGTCGTCGTATCCGATGATCTTTTGGTGATCGCGCTCTTTGCGGACATATTTGCCCTCGAAGATCTCGTAACCCTGATCTCTGCAGTAATTGTAGATGGGCGTGACGCAGTCGTTCAGGTATGTGAACTCCTCGACCGGCTCAACGCGGTTCTGGCAAGCGGGCGAGTGGTAGTAGTCGTCTGCGCACTTGAAGAGGAAGCACAGAATCTCGGGCATGTAACGGACCTGGTTGGCCTCACCCCAGCAGAGTAGGTAGAGCGCAATCTGGCGCACTCGGTCGTGCTGGGACATGCGGTTCATGCGCGTCTTCCATCGGTATTCCGCGGCCTCAAGACTGTTGTCGCCTTCCAGGCTCTCCAGGGTCTGCTCTTCATTCTGTGGGTTGGTATCTGCCTGCTTCTTCTTGGCCGCCTTACGAGCCTTTCTGGTGGCTCGATTCGCCTTTCCGAGCTTCATGTTGGCGAATCCAACAGCGTCGTCGAGATCGAGATGTGCCGCAAAGTACCATCTCCTGTAGTTGGCGTTCTCGCCACCAATGTAATCGGCGTGCAAGGAGAGAAGAGCTTGATTTGGCGACATACGCGAGGCACGGGAGTCGAGGAGGGTCATCAGATGATCGAACATGTTGCGCATGCTGTCACGCTGGAATCCGAACTTGGCCGTCAGATCGAGGAAGATGTCTTCGATCTCCTCCTTGGAGAGAGGAATCTGTGCATCCGAAGTCCAAGCTGGGTATGGCTCCCTAGACCTTTGCCCAGCTGGCAAAGCACTTGTGTAGTCCATGCCGTAGACTGGAGTAGACGCACCCGACGAGCGATTGCCACCGTAGGAGACCTGCGATGAAGGAGGTCGGTATCCGCGGCCTTGACCTTCGCCATATGAGTTGTATCGTTCATCGCCACGGCCGTAGTAGTCCATCTCAGCAGCGCGGGCCATGTCGGACCTCATTGTAAAGTCGCTGAAGGTCTCCGAGTCCTCTTCGGAGTCGTGACCCCGGCGACGGCCCTTTGGTTGGGCGTAGCCGCGACCTTGTTGCTGGTACTGGCCCGCAGCGGGAGCTCCTTGGTCGTAATACTGGTCATTGTAATATTCGTCTTGGTAGCCGTGAGCTCCAGCGTCGTAGTAGCCGTCTTGGTAACCATCCTGGCCGGCCTGATAGTATCCATTGTCATCGTAAAAACCATCTTGCTGGCCGTGACCGTAGCCTGCCTGGTCGTAGTAGGCCTGATCGTCGTGATAGTAGCCATCCGCGGCATGTTCGGCGCCGGGATGGCCGTAGCCATCCTCGTAGCCGCCCGGGTGCGGGTTGGCCATGGTGGGCGAGTGCGAGAATTAGATATTACTGCAGGCAGCGCGTCAGCAGAGGGCAATTGAAGCGCAATGGGTTCTGGTGATGGGTGGAAGATGGTGGTGATGGCGGGCGCAAACAACACAAGCCAGGGGCGCCTGGGATGGCGAAACGCAGGTTCCGAGTCTGAATGGGGGCGGAGAGGACGTACCGTTCAAGCGTAGACCATGAGCGGTGCAGATGTTCCTTGCGGGCGCTGCAGGTGGTGGGCGTCGAGGGCGGCAGCGGAGTGCTGCAGCGGTGGATTATTGTGGGTTGTACGGGAGTCGAGCGAGCGTTGGCGGATGTTGTCGCGAGAAAGCGAGCGAGGAGCGCCGGCCGAGGGCAGAGTGCCAGGCGGAAGCAGCAGCAGCAGCAGCAGCAGCAGCAGCAGCAGCAGCAGCAGCAGCAGCACGCCTTCCTTGCGGTGGTGGTGAAGCGAGTGTTTGCACCCAGCGCCTGCCAAGCTCGTGGAGAGACGTTTGATGCGGAAGGCGCAGGGCCAGAGGAAACAAGGCGGGAGAGAGGTGGTGTGTAGGTAGTGGTGGTGGTGGTGACAAGAGGAGGCTTGTTGCCCTAGTGAGAGGTGAGTACGCGCGGAAGGAGGCAGGCTTGTGCTATGCCAATGCGAGCGAGCGACCTCCTCAACCGCGGCCGCTGATTCGCCCTGCAAGCGAGCGCTGTGTCCGAAACTTTCCCCGCCGCGACCTTATTCTCCCTGATCGCTGCACAGCCGCAGCGCTGGCCAAACGAGTGTGTGTAATAAGGTATACAGCGGCGTCGTCGTCGTCGCCGTTCGCGAGGGGAGGCTGAGAAGGAGGTGTTGTCGTGGATAGGAGCGAGTGGAGGAAAGGGAAAGGCGTTCGGCGAGGAAGTCGACTTTCCAGCATGCTCCAAGAAGCTCGCTTGGCGGGAGGGCACGGCAGGGTTGCAGTGTGCAGGGGTGCGAAAAGGGGGAGGCGGCCCCCGATGTCAGCCACGACTTTTGCGCTCCGTCCCAGTAGATGTAGTGGTGAAGCGGCGCACCGTCCACTCAACGCGACGCAGCAGGCTCCGAGGTCGTCCAAGCAACTTCCAAGACCACTCTGCTGTCCGGCCTGTGAGATTTCCTGAACCCACCTCGGAGTCAATACAAGTTCGCCAGCATCGTCCCCCAACAGTTGCACTCGATACACAGTGGTGAACAGATGCAGCTCATGCACCGCGATGTCTGCCAGGTGGCAAAATACGCAGCCGCTGTTCCACTGCTTCTATTTTGGTCGCCATCAATATTGCTTATCTGCCGCACACCCACGCACACACGCATACCCAGTCCGGACGCGGCATACCAGTCGCCACTCTGGCCTCACACTGCACCGGTGCGGAGACCGTGATACCTTAATACATGTGCCTACGAATTCCCTATCGAATTTCTATCCTGTGATGAGCTCGTCAGCTCCATGCGAGACGCCGAATGCATCTCCATATCATGATACCCCTTCGCTCGAGGCACAGTAGTAGCTCCCGCGGCCAGTCAGCCTCTGCCAGGGACCCCCTGCAGAACATCGAATACACAAACTCTGCGACACTTAGGCTGCCGTAGCGACATGACTGCGGAGGGACAGACATATCCCGCAAGCTTGTAAGCTGTTTGCCAGTGAAATATGTCATCGATGCGCGGCGCAGCGACATATAGTGACGGTAACGCGCCCCAAACATTGCCTGGCGACGAAATTGTCTTCGTGAAGGGGAAACGTTATCTCTGCTTGACTTCCATTGTAGACGGGGGCGGGATGGCCCCGCTTGCAGCTCGCATGTGTACCTGCGTTAGCATGCTGTCCATGACGAGCCGAGAGGCGAAAACTCACCAGTCCAAAGCTGATGCTCAGCACCATCTCGCACAAGTCGACTTCATATCAGGTTTGTATCAGCTCTCGTCCCAGCTACTGCCAATGTAGTTGCATGAAGGTGTTGTCTCTTGGTTGGGAAGTATCTATATCCTGCTGCAAACTCGCAATTGATGCAGCATTCGCACAACGATTCCAATTCCATACGCATCCTATCAATTCTGCTCTGAATGTCAGAGCATTGATGATGAGGATGACATCTTCTCCGTCTTGTCCCAACCGTATCTGTCCCTCACGACCCACGGCACCACTCATTCGCCACACCCAAGTCTGACCTGTGAGATGAAGTCGATGATGTCCCAAAGCGTTGAGCCAACGAACTGCCGAGCGCGGCCGAGCGGCAGAGGCCGCAGAAGGACGATCAGGACGATGCACAACAATGGGCTCGGGGACAGAAGTGGTGGCTGTGAAGCTGGCGAGTGGACGATGTGTTGGTGAGGTGGCATCAGGACCTTGCAAGTTGCCGCAGAGTGAAGCGGCTCCGCTGGCGCCCCTGAAGCGCTGATGTGAGTGTCACCAAGAGTAAGAGCGAGCCAATCAAGGTGGCGGGAGCGAGTCGGCGCGGTGGCGGAAGAGAGACGGAGACGCGTGTGCGCAAGCTTTTGGCTGTCTGCGCTCCCCTGAGACGTTGGCGCGCGAAAAACACCACCACCAACCATCTCACTGTCAAGCGACCCTCTTTCCTGCTGCTGCTGCTGCTCGGCGTACTCGCGAACGGAGTGCTCATCGTTATTATTGTCTCTTCTGTTTGCCCTTCTCTCGCTCTTTCCTTGGCACCCTTCGCCCACCTACTACCGCATCTTCCACACGCTCGTTCAACCACGCAAACCGACCTTCGCCGCGCGGACAGGAGGAGTGACCGGCTCACATTCCATCCACGCACCTTTCCAACCAACCCATCCCTGCCCAGAGCCCGCCAGCCGATCCACCTTTAAAGAGGAGCAGACGTGTACACCCATATCCAATTGTAATCACACCTCCATAATGAGAGGCTTCGGCATTGCGTCCGCGGCCATCGCGGCCACCAGCTTCTTCGCCAACAGCGCTCTCGCCGCCGACCTGCCTTCCATCGTTATCAAGGGTTCCAAGTTCTTCTACGAGAACAACGGCACGCAGTTGTAAGTTCCGGCCCAGCCAGTGTCAGCACGCCCGTCGTCTCGTCTGACACAATAGTCACAGTTTCATCCGAGGTGTTGCCTACCAGCAGGACTACTCGGGGGGTGGAAGCAATGGAAACGGCTCCGACACAAGCACACAGACATACAAAGACCCTCTGACCGACGCCGACCAGTGCAAGCGCGACATTCCATACCTTCAGCAGCTCCAGACCAACACTATCCGCGTCTACGCCATCAACCCAGACGAGAACCACGATGACTGCATGCAGCAGCTTGCCGCCGCCGGCATCTACGTCGTTGCCGATCTGTCTGCCCCGGTAGACGGCGAATCCATCAACCGCGACTCCCCAACATGGGACGACTCTCTCTACGAGCGCTACACCTCTGTCATTGACTCCATGGCCAACTACACCAACGTTCTCGGCTTCTTCGCCGGTAACGAGGTCTCCAACGCACCGAACAACACCGACGCGAGTGCCTTCGTGAAGGCGGCAGTCCGTGACAGCAAGGCATACATCAAGGCTAGAAACTACAGGACCATTGGTGTGGGTTATGCCACCAACGATGATGCCGACATCCGTGTCAACATGGCCGACTACTTCAACTGCGGCGACACTGCAAGCGCAATCGATTTCTGGGGTTACAACGTCTACTCATGGTGCGGCAAGTCTAGCTTCCAGCAGTCGGGATACGAAGACCGCACCAAGGAGTTCTCCACCTACTCTGTTCCCGTCTTCTTTGCTGAGTACGGTTGTAACGAAGTCCAGCCACGTCTCTTCACCGAGGTTGGTGCGCTCTTCGGAGACGAGATGACTGGTGTGTGGTCCGGCGGTATTGTCTACATGTACTTCCAGGAAGCCAACGACTACGGTCTCGTCTCTATCGATGGCAGCTCGGTCAGCACTCTCACCGACTTCAACAACCTCAAGACCGAGATGGCCAAGGCTTCTCCCACTGGCGTCAACTCTGCCTCTTACACCCCAAGCAACTCTGCTGCGGCCTGCCCTACCACCTCTGACTGGGCCGCCAAGGCATCCCCTCTCCCACCATCGCCAAACAAGGAGCTCTGCAACTGCATGTACAACTCGCTGAGCTGCACCATCAAGTCCTCCGTCAGCTCTGATGACTACGAAGACCTCTTCGGAACGGTCTGTGGCTACGGCTCCACTTGCGCTGGTATCGCCCACAACGCCACCACTGGCAAGTACGGTGCCTACGGCATGTGCAACTCCACGGAGCAGCTCGCCTTCGCTTTCAACCAGTACTACATCGCTCAGAACAAGGCCTCCACCGCCTGTGACTTCAACGGCGCGGCTCAGGTCAAGAACGCCCAGTCTGCTTCTGGCTCTTGCAGCTCGCTTATGGCGCAAGCTGGAACCGCCGGTACTGGAACTGTCACCGCTTCTCCCACTGCCAATGCTGCTCAACAGAGTGGCTCCAGCGGCTCCAGCGGCTCCAGCAGCTCTTCCTCGGGTGCTGCTGGTCCTATCGCTGCCATTCCCAGCACCCATGTCAGCATGCTGCCAGTCGCATTCATGGTCGCCCTCGCCGTGACGTCGGGCATGGGCATGATTCTGTTGTAAACTTCATTAATCACTCTGACTTTCGTCAATGCATGGAACGGTTGGGTGCACAGGAAGCGTTTTTGTTTTTCCCCATCTGCCAGGCAAGGCAAGGCAAGGCAAGGCAAGGCTTCAAGAGGAAAGCTGGACGGTTCCGCTCCCGTTTTTGGATACCATTGTTTCCCTGGGTTATGAACGCGAGAAAGAGATACCTTGCTCTTGAGACACTTCGGAGACCTTTTCGATAGCGTTCACATCAGGTTGTTTTTATCGAAGAGCGTTTCTGGAGGCGTTTTCTTGTCATCGGATGACTGCATGGTCTTGTCAGGATAGACGAGTGCTCTATCTAGCTAATTGAGGGCGTGTAGTGTATAGCTACTATTGAAAATTGAAAAAAAATTATTAAATGTATCTTCTTGAAGATTCAACTGTGAGAAACGAGCTGAGGCGAAGGGTGCTGGTTTACTTGTGTCACCTGTCACGTGTCTAGGTGCTGAGGTGAGTGTTGAGTATCGCTTCTTCGAGCAACTTCGTCACCTCATCCCTCATATCCACCTCTCTGAAAGCACACGAACTTTTGGAGCTTCATGGTCACTCGCGATCTCTGTGCTTTACACGCATCTATCGACGCATACTACGAGCAGACTTAAGACGTAAAACGCAGAACGATCAGAAAGCAGCATACCTTGATCAAACAGACGGGTTCGTGCTCTTGTCCCTTCAACAGCCGTTTTCCCCAGCAGCGGGTTATATCGCCGTCGTCCCGAAAATCTTATTAGCGAGACTTGTTGATGGCCACGGCGAGTTTGATGGCGCAGAATCGAAATCGAAATCGAAATTTGTGGTGGTTGCCATGGCCGATCGAGATGACGGTGCGATGTGCGAGAACGCCTTTTGAACGGCCATGCAAAAGGCCAATTTGGTAGTGATATCGTACGGATCCGCGAGGACGCCCGACAATTTACTTCCTTCCTCCAGGGCAGGGGGGGGGTCTGTCCTTCTTCTTGACACAGAGTTCGTCGGTGATGATTACATGGCCGAGGAAGTCGAAGACTACCGTATGTCTGCCTTGCGGAGCATTGCTTCGATATAAGGTAGCGTGCCGCTTTAGTCTTGGTTTTCGCGACCTCGTGCAGAATGGGATGGGTCTGCGTCGATTTGCTGGATTTCTCTATGCTGGTCGTTAGGCGCGGAGGGCATAGAATGGACTTGGGGGGGGGGAAAATGACTTACACGTTGCTTGCAGTGACGCGAGCAAAGAAACACCTGCTATCATGACCCGACTGGAGATTTCGACAGCTACCAGCAGGATGGGGGACATTGTACTGGACGCGAAGAAAGCCGTGCCGAAGGTGGTACACGCCGATTTTCAGGGTCGTGGGAGACGACTCTGAGGCAAGCGTGAGGATTGCTTCATTAGCCTCGCTCACTGATGATGTCGTAGAACGCATTGTTGGTTGGCGCGCGACCGAGCATGGTCCTGTGGTCCTGTGGTCCCTCGATATTGACTGTGCCATGGATGTTGTAGCCTCTCTCTCTCTCTCTCTCTCTTGAGACGAGCGAGGGTTTCCGCTTGGCGAAATGACTTCTTGGGCTAAATGAAGAGTACCGACCGCTCTTGGCATGGAATGGCGTAGAGTTGTCGCTTCCGCTAGAGCGACCTCGTTGGCCCCCAGTACGCGATTTCATGAGACCTTGCGCGAGGTCCGTTGCCGTTTGATGATTGAGGTATGTCCGACTGGTGGTCTTCTCATCACTGAGATTCTCGCGGTGCTGGTTCTCGGATTGCCCAAGGTGCATCCGGCGCAGGTCTCGACTTTATGGGCTCCGAGGGTCACTGTTTGGGGAACGGTACTCCGGCGATATCTTCTCTTTGGCACAGGCAGCGACTTGCTTCGCAAAGAGCTCCGCGTCTTTCATGAATATGTCCGGTCGCGTGGAGTCCATCTTCTTCATCATCATCATCGTCGTGGAGTTGGTCTGGCCTCTCTTATGGTGCTACCATCCCACTGTACGTGAAGTCCCAGGCGACACGTTCGCACCGATTCACATCGGTCGGCGGCGAGATTTCCACCCAAGTACAGAACCATCGAAAGCAGCCCGGCTATGGGCATCAAATTGTACATCACCCAAAGCTGGGTGACAGGAATCCCGATCCGAGCACCAGCAGTAGGAAGAAGCGTGAGCAAGGTCGTGGCACCAGATGTACCGGCCTGGTACGCTGCTTCGAGACTTCCAAGCGCAATAGACAAGGTCCCGACACAGTACTGATAGACCCTCGAACTTCGAATCTGGTCCGCGCGAGATTGGAACGGTAGTTACTCAATAGACCTGACGATGAAGTTCTCGACATCGCCCATGACTTCCTGGCCATCCTTGTCTCTGGTATCAGCAGAACCGGCATGAAAGACGTCGTAGGATGGCATTTCGGTTCCGACCTCGGTGTAGCCGTAACCGTAGTGTACTTGGACTCAGACGGCTTTAGGGAATGAGCAGGAGGAGGGCGACGACGATGTGTTGGACAGCCGCGTGGCTACTGTGTAGACACGAAAACCTGCGTCAAAGGCGATGTAGGGAGAAGAAGCGAGATCTAACGAAGTTCCTTAAATTCTTGCGCTGCTGAATCTTGCACAATGGCGACGACGAAACCTAGGTAGGAAGGAAGACTCCATCGTTGTTGTTACGTCCATTCGTGACAGCCAGGCTGAGAGGGAATCCGAACGCTTCCCGGCTCTTGAGGCCTCTGTCTTTCTCTCTGCATACTTCGCCCCGTCGATGACCGCAAGGCTGCGCTTGATTGACCGCAATGGTCTTGAACCCTCATCATGAGAGCTCTGAGACTCTGGCTTCGTACTGTCCGACTTGCGTCCAGAGTCCGAGCCATAACCCGGGAGCAGCCAGATCTGAAGGCGGCGGATTGGTCCATGTCGCATACGTCCTGCCGTGTTGAGTCTTGAGGGCGCACAGAGTATTGCAGGTGTGACCCCACGTGCACTCGCTTGATCGCTCCAAATGGTTCCAGCTTGGAATCTCCGTTGAAGTTTGAAATGCGTGAGGACATGGTAGAACGGTAATCGGACTACATTCGTGCTTTGTTAGACTGGTTGACTGGCGCATTGGAAGGAGTAAAGGTATATATGATTCCCTTTGTTGCCCGGCGGTAGTGGTGGTGGAGGTAGTGTTCGTGGTTAGGGTTGGTTATTGGTTAGGGTTTTTTGGGGTTAACAACAGTATGTGATTCTGTGTGTTTTCACATGCAACAGGCTTGAATTTCCCAGCGTCGAGATCGAGTGCATTCGTCTCCGCTGGACATGACTGCCACGAACAGTGTTGGAAACAGACGTTGGCCACAGCGGAGAAAACCTGCCTTGTCTACATCTCGACGATGCGAGGAGTTATTGGGAATCGTAGACACTCGGTATGGGCTTCATTAAAGTCGGGACAAATCCAAGATCTGCACTGATTGCACCAGAATCCGACAATACGGCCGGTTGTAGTGTGCCCTTTCCCAGCGATGAAACCGGTCGTTCGCTCCTCTGAACGTCCTGCCGGTAGATGAGGTGGCTATCAATGTACCGCTTGGTGTCGAGTTCACCCGACCCAAAGGCGGACTATGCTTCCTCACAGCTAGCCGGGAGACAACATTGTCTATCGCGATGAGATCTTGCATCCACTGCGCGATTCTTGCACTAGTCTCCGGCGAATTCGACTCGCCAGGGGGGGGGGACCATTGGCTAGATCAGCGGAGTACGGGCTCTCAGCATTTGACAAGCCCTCTTCACAGGCTTTGGTTATGTTCCGCTCATTGTTTCCATTGCCAAGCTGCACAGCATATCTTTCCCCTCGCAAAGCTTTGGGCTATTCTTCCACTCCATCAAGCAATGTTCGCAGCTGTTGATCCGCCCGCTTGGGAGCTAGATGATATGTATTTTCTGGCAATGACTGTCGGCGTAAGTTCGCGCGGTATGGTGTGGCATACTCACGCTGTCACTGTTGACATTACTGCTTGCAGCCCAGCAGTTTGAGATCGTATCTGAATTGCAGCCTGCGCAATGTCTCTGGTGTGCATGTTGAGTTTGACTTGTCGCCACGCCTGGGAAACGAAGGTTGCACGATTTTCTCGAACGCTTTCGAAAGCCCTTCCAATTCATTGAACGTCTTGCTCTCTTCCAGTTGCATCTCGATGCAGGTCCAAAGTTTGCCCCGGTCTGCGGCGGTGCGTCTGAACTCGTGATTGAAGTCTTCCAAATGCTCCGCAGTGTCTCTCCTACCATCGTACATGCTCTGCTCAGCGCACGGATCTCAGCAGCCATGCATCCCACAGTTTCGTCAATCTTCTTTACATCGTTGCGAAATGATCATAGAAGCTCTCCAAAGTTCCACGCGGCCTTGGCAGTCGCTGCTGCGCTTCCAGCGATGGACAATGCAGTCCTGGGATGATACTTCGATTTTGCTTTCTTGGTTTGCAAAGCCTTGTGACGAGAGTCCTCGGCGGACAAGGAGTCAATGGGGAATCGCAGTCATGCGCAAAGGGTTGTGGAACCAGAGGAGGGCTAGTGAGTAATCGAGGTCTCCGTGACATCGATCGCGACGCGCTCTTGAGAGTGTGACAATAAGACAGGAGGGAGGGAGGAAGATGTTGTGCTTCTTATTGAACGAGAGAGATCACAGCCTCGCCATGCCAATTGCAAGCCACATTGGTCGATCCAGGCCGATTGCAAACGCGAAAGGCTGAAGGATTCAACAGCCCTCGAATTGTAGCACTTTCACCCACCCACGCGCGCGATACGGCGATCATTAGGTCTAGGTCGACGCCACTGTAGTAAGTTGCTCTCATCGAGTTCCCGACGTAGCTGTACAGCATGTGTTAGCATCTGAACGTTAGGGTATTTCTTTGCAAGATGCCTTGCTGATTGTCGCCGCTATCTGGGAAGAGGTCCTGATCATCGTTTCCGTGCTTGACTCAAGAGCGCTCAAACAGCCAGGCGTGCTGTTCGCCAGGACGATGTTGCTCAGATGCTTGCATCACTGCTATTCTGGCGGTTGAACGGAAGACAGCATGTGTCTGCCTCCCTTGCGACAGGCATGGTCCGGAGGAAGTCGGGACCTCAGGATCACGCTCTGATGGAACCAAGACGATTTGAGGGTGTCCCAATAGAAGCCAGCAATCGCTAACGGGAATTCTTATCACTATGGTGACAAGCAAGACGCAACCGGGCCGATATAGGTGTCATCCGGAGAGATGCAGGAGTACAAGTCGCCGCCACTGCACGCGTTGGCTGGATGGTATCGTTCCGCGCAACAACAAAGAAGCGAGCTGGTATGGATGCGAGGCCAATGGACCGGCGATGAGGTGTATCGTGGTCGGATGGAATTGGAGAGAATCGGAGTGTTGTCTCACGGTGGAGTGAGGGATGCTAGGTAGTCTCGAATGCCCCGCGCCTCCCGCACACACCCTGGCGCGGCTCAATCTTTGAGCTTATATTTTCCCACGACGCCTACACCTGTTTTCCCTTCGTTTCCGTTTCTCGCCAACTCCCCTTCCGCCTGCCATTGCCAATTGGACGCTTCTAATCCCACAAACACGTCCATCAATTGACACGAGCAGCTACAGATCACCTACAGACCACCGCAGACATGGCGACCAACGGCGAAATCGGTTCCAACTATGCCCTCTCCCAGGGCCACTACGACCTGATGCAGAAGCCTCTCGTCGACCTCGACCCAGAGATCAAGGAGATCATGGACAAGGAGATCAAGCGTCAGCGCGAGTCCATCCTCCTCATCGCCTCCGAGAACGTCACGTCGCGCGCCGTCTTCGATGCCCTCGGCTCACCCATGAGCAACAAGTATAGTGAGGGATACCCAGGCGCGCGTTACTACGGAGGAAACGAGCACATCGACGAGATTGAGCTCACTTGCCAGGCCAGAGCCCTCAAGACTTTCGGTCTCGATGCGGAGAAGTGGGGTGTCAACGTGCAGTGCCTGTCTGGTAGCCCAGCGAATCTGCAGGTCTACCAGGCCATCATGAGGCCACACGAGCGATTGATGGGTCTGGACTTGCCACACGGCGGTCACTTGTCCCACGGATACCAGACACCGACGAGAAAGATCTCTGCTGTTTCGACCTACTTCGAGACCCTCCCCTACCGAGTCAACCTCGAGACTGGCCTGATCGACTACGACCGCCTCGAGGAGAACGCGCTCATGTACAGACCCAAGGTCTTGGTCGCCGGCACATCTGCCTACTGCCGTGAGATCGACTACAAGAGAATGAGAGAGATTGCAGACAAGGTCGGCGCATACCTGCTCATGGACATGGCCCACATTTCCGGTCTAGTCGCTGCTGGTGTGAACAAGTCGCCATTCGAGTACTGCGACATTGTCACCACTACGACACACAAGAGCTTGCGCGGCCCAAGAGGTGCAATGATCTTCTTCCGTAAGGGTGTGAGAAAGACCGACGTGAAGGCTGGCAAGGAAGTGCAGGTCCTCTATGACTTGGAGGGACCCATCAACTTCTCCGTCTTCCCCGGCCACCAGGGTGGCCCACACAACCACACCATCACTGCTCTCGCCGTTGCCCTGAAGCAAGCCAACACCGACGAGTTCAGACAGTACCAACAGCAAGTCATTAAGAACGCCAAGCAGCTCGAGGTCTCCTTCAAGCAGCTCGGCTACAGACTGGTCACTGACGGTACTGACAACCACATGGTTCTTCTTGACCTGAAGCCACTAGGTCTGGATGGCGCCCGTGTGGAGGCCGTCTTGGACCAGATCAACATTGCGTGCAACAAGAACACCACTCCCGGCGACAAGTCGGCGCTCACTCCATGCGGTATCCGCATTGGTGCCCCAGCCATGACTAGCCGAGGAATGGGCGAGAAGGACTTCGACAAGATCGCACAATACATCGACCGCAGCATCAAGCTTGCGCAGAAGATCCAAGGCGAACTGCCAAAGGAGGCCAACAAGCAGAAGGACTTCAAGGCCAAGGTCGCCGAGGGTACTGCCATCCCCGAGATCAAGGCTCTCAAGGAGGAGATTGCTGCCTGGGCCGTCACCTTCCCACTTCCCGTATAAGGGAGGCTGAAAGGGTACTTTTTGCACTCTACAAGGCGTTGATGAGGGAAGGGAGGGCTACAAAAATTTCAACAAGCGTGGTGTTCTTCGGGTCGGGAAATTGATTGTGCATGTGCGCGGCGCTTCAACCTGCTGCGGAAAGGAATCTACGGCGCTTGAAGAACGAGTGAAGTCACGAAGACGAATAGCTTAACGAGATACCTTGCTTATACGAGAATAGCAGTACATGTCTTCCAAATGCGCGTGTGTCGGCGTATGTGCCCAGTGATGAGATGGATGCCTGGATGCCTGATCGCAAAGCCTTTCCCCGAACTCCGTAAGGATTCCGCAAAGCTTTCATCATCGACTTTGGTGCACCAGCCAACGATTCGCGAGCGATTAATTTCTGGTGACCTTTCCACGGAGAGTCATATACTCCCCTCGCTTTTCCATCGCATCATTCTCCTGTTCCCCAGCTCGATGAGATGACCACAAGACTGCCGAGCATCTGCTGCGGCAGCAGCGGTGTCTCGCGCACTTTCGTATTCCCACCCAAGAACCACCGCCGCCATGTCGCAGTCGCGTTGCGGGCACGCGTAGCCTTTCACACCACTACTATCCGCCAGGAAGCAGCTCCGAAACCGTTCAACAAAGCTGGCAATGAGGAAGATACCTCGCCTCCCGAACAAGCAGCGCTCCTCGAAATCTCCGGACGAAACGGCAAGCACATCCACCCCGTGAACCCTCCTCGAAGCACACGCCCCCCGGACCTCGTCCTCCCAGACCGAGCCCAACACCACAACGCCTTCACCTACTACTTGCGCCTCGGACGGAGCTATGGATCATTCTACTGGCGGGGGTTGAAATGCGTGTGGTACAATTGGCAAGCATCCAAAAGCCTTCAAAAGGGAAAACAATGGGAAGACTTACGACGGAGTGAATTCCAATTGCTGGAGAGGAATGGACATGATATTGGCAAGTTACCCTTTTTTGGGTTACTGGTGGCGCTCTTTGGGGAATGGTTGCCGCTTCTGGTGCCTTTCATTCCTTCTGCTGTTCCGGGGACTTGTAGGATTCCGAAGCAGGTCTTGGGGATGAGGGGGAAGGCGGAGGAGAGGAGGAGGGAGAGTTTCCGGAGGGGCATTGCGGAGCCTGCGATGGGAGAATTGGTCGCCGGGAAGGATGGGGAGGCGTGGTCGATGACGAAGAGGGAGATGGCCCGGGAGGTTTTGGGTGGTTTGAAGGCGGAACAGCTTTTCCATTTGAGCTGTACGTTGAATAACCACAATCGTCTCTGGGATCGAGTGCAGTTGCCTCCTCCCACCGCGCTTCTGAGGTCTGGACTTTCGAAGAAGCTATCCTACATCGCCAAGGACGACAAGTTACTTGTTAGAGATGGAGGCGTGCCTCTTCTATCACCGGAAGAGCTGGATATTGCCTGTGAAGAACGCGGGATAGACGTCCTCGGCAAGCAGGAAGAAACTCTGCGTGCTAATCTGGACTGGTGGCTCGCACGGCAGCAGGAAGACCAAGGGCGAGGCAGGGCCGTGATGGTGATGCTGTTCAGGAGGTAAGTCACCATGTCGATTCCGAACTCCCACCTGACCCGAAAACCACAGTCTCGCTATCCGTGACTGGGTGCGCTTGCACCTAATAACAAGCATCAGGAGCTAACCCCTAGACAGGCCGAATGCGTGGGCGACGGAAGTCTCCCCTTCTTCTTCTTCTTCTTCTTCGAGGCAACCATGAAAAATGAACATTTTCCCAGACAGCACATGTCGCAGGCGTTTCAGTGTAACAATAGCATGTAACATACTTTCTCAGCTTCCCAGATTTTCGTCCGAGCCTCTCATGACCATGTGTGCATGGTTTCTTTTATCCACCCAACAATCGGAGCCGTTTCAGACCCCACGCCATCCGGCCCATGCCCAGGACGCCGGATTGGATTCTCGAAACGCAATGGATTTCATCATGGCTTGGGAAAACTGTAGAAATGGATATCTACTGTTTCATTAACCGTGGCTGGCACGTGTTTTCGCGCGTCGAAGGAAGGAGGGAGGAGATTTTGTATGTGGAAAGCACATGGGATTAGACAAAATGAGGGGGTATGTAGGGACTATTTCTTGCTCTGATGGTCCTTCTCTTCGCCATGCCCTGGTACCACTACTGACGTCCTCCTAGGCGCGACAGGATGTACCGGCTCTGCGATCCTACGAAGCATCCTCATGACAAACGCACTACAGCCAAAATTCTTCGAACGGAAACGAAGAAGGACAACTCCACAACCCCGTTCCGAATGTCAACCAGAAGAATGATCTGGTAAACACTTCAGATTTTCGGTCTGCTCGCTTCTCCGATTTTAGGGGGGTGCTTCCTGTGCGAGAGGCGCAGAAGTGTGATTTACTTTACCATCGAAATGGGAACGAATGTATTGGCAAAAGAGAAAAAAAGGAGCACGAGTCATGCCAGGTCGCCAGCTTTGCCAGGGATCCTTTCCAATCGCACGACTTGCAGTGGGGGCTCTTTCGTAAAACTTGTGATTCGTTGGAATTGTGGTGAGTAGATATTCCCTAGATGGTCGGTCATTCAGCCATGAGGCATCAAGAGTCCGTAGTCTAGCATTTCTGGACTCCAGTAAAAGTGCCTCGTCTTGCGCCACCACGTTTCGTGCACGCGATACGTTCGTTCCTTTTTCCTCCTTGCTGTGAGAGAGTCATATTGCACGTGGGGGGGCTCCGACGGGTCTGCCACATCCGGTATTATTCCCGAGAGGGAAATGCGCATCATCCTGGAGAGAGCTGTTAGGCTTGATTGACTGACTCGTCGATCGCCAGCATCTGTCTGATGATGACGACGGAGTGCTCTTGTTTTGACTTTGATACGCATTCCCCAACGGACATGACTGTCATGCCGGCCGGCATTTGGTCACAGTGCGCTACAGTGCGCGACAGCGGGGGATGTGTGAAGGTAGGAAGGTAGCGGGCAATTTTAGAGTGTACAGCGAAAGGCGCTGCTGCCCCTGCGCAGTGCATATACACATATAGGCAATGGCGGCGTCCCTTGCATAGGTACCGTACCTGCTGTAGTGCTGGGCGCTAGCTAGAAAGGAGACGAACGCAGGCAGTGGGCCGCCAGTGTTTCACGTGCCATGGGATGTGTGTGGTTGTAGTGGGTTTGGGTCGGTCGGAGAAAAGATGAGATGAGCGTGTCTCCGGCGTGTCCCAAGCGGCGGTCATCCGCGAGTGGGGACCGATGTGTCCGGCGAGCCGTGATGATGGAGACGGATATAGAAACCACGGATGTTTTTTCAAGAGGGTGGATGAGGTCGGGAATCGGGATCAGATGGAAATGGAGGATGATGATGGATATATTCATATGTATAATGTACTGTGTATGCGGTAGGCGATGACGCTTGCGCCGCTAGCAGAACCTTGCGTGATGAGGGGACGAGAAGAGGGCGTGTGATGGCATTGGCCGGGATGCTTTTGGTGCTGTGTGCGGGTGTTGCACAGCTGGAGGGTGTTGGAACGAGAAACGAGAAACGAGAAACGCTCTTCATCAATTTTCTACGAGGAAAGGCCTCGCTTGGAGGCAGGCTGAGCCAACATTGTCTTCCTCATCATCATCATCAGCTGTCGGAGTCTGCATCTTCGTCTCTCATCATTCTCACCGACCATCTGAAGCTCCCCTTTTCCATCATCATTCATTCTCTGCAATCTACTACCGTCCAGCGTATTATTATTATTATTATCATCGTCGCGCGTGCAGCCACCAGAGCCGAAGCTTTCCACGAGTCAAGTCGATCCTTTCTGCGTTGGACCACAGGACCACAGGTGACAGGACCGCCCCAACGTTGCACGTTGCGCGCCCGGGAGAGGGCAGATCGGTTTCAGGAGAAGGGGTCCGCACCGCCGCATCGCACCGCCGTGTCGCATCGCGCCCCTCCTTCACACTTCTCATCAGCGACGCGCCGGGGTGCCGGGAGCGATTGGAAGGGGCATCACGCATGAGACGTGGTATGAGTCTATGAGAGGAACTGCAGCTCGCACACGGTCACGGTCACGGTCTCGGTCACGGTCACGGACGCGGACACACGCCGCATCCCCCTTCCACACTACCTTACTCTCCACTGCCACTGCTGTCACTGCCACTGCCACTGCCCACTGCCACTGCCACGGCCACGGCCACGGCCACTGGCCCTCACAAATTAGGTTAGCCGACGTACCACGTCTCTGGGCGCTCGACTCCCGCACCGCGAACCTGCGCCTGCAGCTACCGCCGCTGCTCCACCATGTCCTCTGCTGCATACACCACCTCCTCGCGCCTGTATCCATCCGCCACTGCCGGCCCAAGCTCGCCTCCGCGGAGCCCTTCCATCTCTCAAGGCGCCCTGAGTCCCCGGAAGAGCAGCCTGAGGGGCTTGCAGAACGCCCATCCGCGCACTCCCTCTCCCAGACCACGACGACGACAGCGGAGGGGCAAGGGCAAGGGCAAGGGCAAGGGCCCGATGAGGGAGGATCCGAGAGACGACCTCTTCGCCGCCAACACCGCCGCTGCCAGGCACTCTCACGGCCTGTCCTGGAACTCCACCACACGCGACTCGGTCGTCGACAACCTCCTCTTCGGCCTGAACAGCCTCAGCAGATCCGACGTCAACGAGATGGACGGCAGGGCCCAGGATGAGGAAGAAAGACATCGATACCTCTCCTCCCTGACCTCCCAGTTCACCGCAAACAGACCAATGCTACGCAGTCGCGGCCACACGCACTCCTCATCTACCTCGGACTTCGACCGCAACATCATGTCCGACTCTCCATCCAGCAAGTTCTCCATGGGCTCGGCCAAGGGTCGCCGCAGCAATTCCAGCACCAATTTCGGTCAGAACCTGGCTGGTCGGATGAAGGCCAGCGGAAGAGGATTTGGCATGGGCAGGACGAGCTCGGACGTGCAAACAAACAAGCCGAGCGACGGCAGCAGCAGTACGGGCGGTGGATACGGTTCGGGACGGGAGACGAACAGACTGGCTTGGAACGGAAAGACGATGAGCATGGACCACATGCACGCGGAGAATGGTACAGACGCGCCTGCTGTGCTGGATCGTCCCCGACCCGTACCATCAATGCCTAGCAAGTATGAGTCAGCCACGGATCTGGATGCTGCGCCCGAGCCATCCATTGCCGGTGGGCCCCGCAAGATGCAGAATCCAACGGCCACGGGACCAGTATATGTAAACGCGGCGACCTCAAAGAACAAGGCCAGCACTCTGCGCAAGATCACCACCCAGCAGGATTTACGGTCCGCAGGAAACCCACCCCGCTTGAGCCCTCCGATTCCCCAGGACATCCGAAGCCAGGCAGCCGACTTTGTTCGAACCAGCAGCATGCGCGGAACCCTTCCTCCGCCTTCCGCGCACGACATGCGAGCGCCAAGTCCTGCGGTGGCCTCCAGAAGGAGAGAACCATCTCCACCACGCGACAAGCCTGGCTTTTTCAAGCGCGTATTTGGCGGCAGCTCTTCCCGCGCAGTGTCGACACCAGTCGCGGGCTCCAATCAGTCTGCTCAGCAGAATGGCAATGAAAAGCCTCCTGCGGTCGCTCGCTCGGCGTCGCAAGCGTCTGCCGGCTCCCATCCACCACAGAACGAGGTCAAGCAACTCAAAGAAGCTGCATCAGCACCGCCACCGACCTTGAACAAGAAGCCATCGTCATTCTTTCGAAGGAGGAAGAAGTCCACTTCGGAGGCGGTGCAGCCGCCACCACTACCGATCCCTCCCAGTAACACGAATCTGAGGAGCGTAAAAGCTGCAGAGCCGAGTTCTTCTGTTAGCAGTCTCCGCAAAGTGATGGATCCCTTCCTCACCCAGGAGACATCGGCAGCCAATGGCAAGCCAGAACGGCAACAGGGTGGTGGTTTCAGACCCCAAACTGCGGATTCAAAGAACGAACACGACGATTCCGAAGATCCTGACATGTTCCACTCTGGATACACACCGCCTCCTGATGCGTCACTCGGCTCCCGTCACCCTTTCTCTCGCGAGCATTCTGCGCGGCCAAGCTTAGACCGGGATGCCGACGTCAATACTAAGATGAAAGTGAAGAAACGGAAACCAGAGGCGCTCATCACTGCCAGCTCTCAAGGTTTCGACCGACAGCCATCTACCGGCACGCTGAGTGACGAGCTCAATGGCGAGCCCAAAGTCTCTCCGCTGTCAGACCATCATCCACACATCCCCCGATCGCAATCCCCTCCGAGCAGGCCTAGTACTGCCGACAGCCTCATCGCTTCGCGGGACCCCGTTCCTGCCACGGGCTCGAACCAGGATATGCGGAGCTTCAGTGCTAACACTAACGGCAGCTTGGACATGAATGATGAGGGCTGGATCGTTACCCGGGCCAACCAAGATCGCCCAGCTTCGAAGAGTACCGAACGGCTCCGGTTGCAGCCGACCCCATCGGAGGAGCGACTCAATGCCAACGCCGGCAACTTCTCTCCCGTCGAAGGTGCAACGACGACGTCGGCCTCGAACAAAGAGAACCTCGCGCCTATCAGCCCAACAATCGCAGAGACCGAGCGTATTCTGTCCCAAGCGAACTTGCTGCTGCCCACCGTAACGATAGACGGTAGCAATGCATCCCGGACATCAAGAACCTCCAGCGACCCAACCATCATCCAGGTGCCTCCCGAGTTTCATGATGACGGAGCAGAGTACCGCGAACGTGCGCGCAAGATCTTCGAAGGTGACGAAGAAGATGTCCTGAAATGTGACGCAGCTGCTTGGATGGGCGAGAGGAATACGCTAAGCACTCGCACGTTACAAGCTTACATGCAACTTTTCGACTTCTCCGGGCTGAATATCCTCACCTCTCTCAAGATCCTTTGCATGCGACTTGTGCTGAGAGGTGAGACGCAGCAATTCGACCGCATCATCACTGCACTCTCGGCCAGATGGTGCGAATGCAATCCCCGACACGGCTTCAAGGCTCAAGATGTTGTCCACACCATCATCTACTCGCTCATCTTACTCAATACCGATCTGCACCTTGCGGATATTGGAGAGAAGATGTCACGAAGCGCGTACGTCAAGAACACGCTGCCTACAATCACGCGCGTGGTCACCGATGCCGCGCCGGATGCATTCGACGAGACGCTCCGAGTGACTCCGCGACAACATCGCCCGTCTCTTCCATGGACGGACTCGAGCCCATCGATGCCATCGTCACCAATCATGCCTCGCTCTGCCACGCCAGTCGAGAGATCGGAATCAAGTTTCAGCGATTCACTGCAAATCTTTGCGCCCACTTCCAACAAGCGGCTCTCAGTCCGCCCGGGTGTCACTAGAAATGATTCTGATAATGCCGACTCTGGGTCAAACGGCCCGTCTAATACACTGGTCAACTTCCCTTGGATGGGCTCCATGCGCGGATGGGAGATTGAGATTGAGCACATCTTGAAGACGTTCTTCAACTCGATCAAGTCGGACCCGCTGCCACTTCACCGCGCGGCCGCGACAGATGTGCCATCCGCAAACCGCAATCTCTCGGTTGCGGATCTGAACAACACGCTGAAACGGACTGGGTCTGTAGTCAGCAAGGCGCCTTCGGACAACATGTCTTTTCGCTCCAAGCAGGATTTCCGCACGATGACGATGAGGTGGCAGGGCAGGGGTCTAAACCGGTCGCGACCGAAACTCTATCCCGTCAGCACTGTGGGCTCTTCACGCACAAGCCTCGATGATAGTGGGTTCTGGTCGCCAGCGCAGAGCAGCAAGTTCTCATTCAGCAAGACGCTTACGTCGGCGTCTGTGGGCAGCTTCAGCCATTTCTCGCCGACTGACTCGTTCAAGCATTCCATTGGCTTCGCCAACGCTCTGTCGCAGGCCATCATTCGTGAAGAGAACACAGGCGGTGACAGCGAAACGTTCTCGGTCCCAGGCGGGCTACTGGAAGATGAGAGCTTAACGCTCGAAGGAGCGCCGTGGGCCAAGGAAGGCCTGGTTAAGCACAAACATCATCTGGAGACGCAAGATCGGAAAGCCAAGGACCGCAATTGGAACGAGTGCTTTGCGGTCATCAGTAAAGGCAAGCTCACCCTGTTCGCATTCAACACATCTGGCAAGGCTCCATCGTTTGGACGGAAGAATCATTTCATGAAGTCTGGCAAGGCTTCTAGTGTCACCGGCGCCAAAGTTGGCGGAGGAGACTGGATGGGGAATGCCGAACAGCTCGATATCTTTGTCCTGCGCCAGACGATTGCATCGACGCTCCCACCACCCGGCTATAGTAAGGCCAGGCCGCATGTGTGGGCGTTGAGCTTGCCAACCGGTGCAGTCCATCTGTTCCAAGTGGGCACACCGGAAATCGCAGAAGAGTTTATGACCACGGCCAATTATTGGTCCGCTCGTCTGAGCAAGGAGCCACTGTCTGGTGGTGTATCCAACGTCGAGTATGGCTGGTCGGACAACATCATCAACTCTGCACTTCTCGGTCGACCAGACAACTCCCAACGCCCACCGGCGTCGATGCAGAATCGGTCGATGCACGGACACAGTATGTCCACAGACCGGCCTCGAAGATCCAGCCTGCAGTCGTCTGTGCGCAACAGCTTCGACACCGGGTTTGGCAGCGCAAAGCCCAAGTTGTCAGGTGACAAGGTCACCATCATGGACTGGGAGCCACCCAGCCAGTCGATGATGGCAAGCCAGCTGATGGAGGTCGATCAATTGAGACAGCTCACGGCCTACGTCAAGGGTCAAGAGGAAGAGCTGGAGCGGCACAACGAGCTCAAGCACGCGATCGTGGTGGCTGTAAGTAACCCATGTCCTCGAATGTGTGTGAAGGCCGTACTGACATGTTACAGTATTCGTCTCGCCATCCGAACTTCAACAAAGCCATGAACAACTGGCAACGCAAGTCGGATTATCTCCTTCGCGAGATTGTCAAATTCCGGACGTATATCGATAGCCTGACGGCGGCGCAAAAGGCCAAAGACGCCTTCTACGCGAAGAAGGCCGAGGGGCGTCTCTCGCCCGTCGCTAAGGACGACGATCACCCCTACGAGCTTCCTAACATCTCGTCGAGAGATTTCCCGGCTCGCGACATTCACACATCTGGATGATGGATTGATACTGTGCTAGTAGACGACAGCAGGGATTGGGATAATGTTGATTCTCCTGGAGATTGATGATGAGAGAGTGTCCATGGCATCCTGGACAATTTGATGATGACGTTTATGATTGAGTGTTGAGCCAGGCTGCGGACGGACGTATGCACGCTCGACGGACGGATGGGTTTTCTACTCATAAGGCTTTGAGACCTCTGTACTAGTACCAATTTGTAGCAGCGGGCGGGAGATGCTCCAGAGAGGAGTGATTGGACGAGACTTTGATTCTTTGGAGAGAGATTAAGGGCGGAGCGTGTTTTTCCGGCGGGCTGGGTGCAGACTAGCATGAAAAGCTGCTTCTTTAATGTATGATACCTTGTCGTGCTACGGCGGCGTCGAATCCCTCAAGTTGTCTTGTCATCAGAAGTTGTTGTGCGCATTATTATTATTATTGTGCTTGTGTTGCTGCTGTGGCCGTTTTGTCTGTCTGTCTGTTGCCTGGACCCCGCTAGCGCATACAGCTGTCACCTCGCAACCTCACGTGCTTGCCTCTCCCTCTCCTCCTCCTCCCACAAACCCCCCGCCGCCTGCCAACTTTCACCACTTCCAACAAACAACTCAAACAACTCACACACACACACACATACACCATCGACACCCCTCTCGGACTCTCGGACTCCCAAACTCTCTGGCTAATAGGTAACTGGATGCGCTCGACCGAAAAGAAGTCTTGGAGTCCACCCACCATGATCCTCTCGCGCTACACAAACCCACCCTACCGCTCTCCGGTCCATTCGACTTCCCCGCCACCACCACCACCACCACCACCACCACGTCCGAAATCGAAATCGAAATCCAGCCCCTCGTCGTCGCCCAAGAGGAAGCGGTCGGATAGCGCGCTGCTTCCGATCGACACGCGGCAGATTTCCGGGCAGCTGGAGGGCGGCGGCGAGAGTGCCGCTGGAGCGCAGAGTCCGCGGACGAAAGTCGCGGAGCGGTTGAGGGGGTTGGATTTGAGCTGTAGCAGCGGCAGTAGTAGTAGTAGTACGCCGCCGAGAGCGAAGCGCGTGAGGAGGACGTCTCCGAATGGTGGCGGGGCAGGAGGGAATTGGAGCGATGGGATGATGGAAGTCGAGGAGACGCCGCAGGCGCAGGCTGAGGCTGAGGCTGGATCGCTTTCTCCTTGCCCCCTCTTACCTGGTGGATTTCTGCGGGAAGCGAGAGAGGTGGCGAGGCTGGACTGCGAAGCCCCCGACGACCACGCGATGAGCACGCCTGGCGCAGCAAGCCTCGACTGCCCCCCCCCACCACCACGACCACCAGTAGCATCACCCTCTCCAATTTTCAGCGTTGAAAATTCCAGTTTCACCGCCGCCACCACCACGGACTCCCCCTCCGACGACTCGGATGCCCCGCTCCTCCCACCACCACCACCACCCCTCCGGGACTCCCCCACGGCTCTCACGTGGCAGGAAAGCGAAATCACCGGCCAGGAAATCGATCCGTCCCAGCCCGACGACGACGGCGAGGGCATCAACGGGATCGGATTCAAGCCTACGCCGGCTATGGCTCATGCGCGCAGTCTGCGGCGCCGGCAGCAGGTGAATGAATGGAAAGCGCGGGAGGCCAAGGAGGCGAGGCAGAAGCGGTTGGATCGGAGGAGGGGAGGAGCGGGTGGTGGTGGTGGTGGAGGAGGAGGAGGAGGAGGAGGAGGAGGAGGAGGAGGAGGAGGAGATGGCAAGAGGAGTGTGAGGTTTGCGGGGTTTAGTTAGTTGATCTTTTTTTCCTCCCAGGGATAGGAAGAAGTGAGTACGATTGGATGATGTATTGATCTGTGACTTTCTTGATGAAGAACAAGAAGAAGAAGAAGAAGAAGATGATGATTATTATTATTCTTTGCATGTCGTCAGCTGAAAACAGCAGCAGCACGGGGAAAAATCCATAAAGACATGCATGCTCTCGTCAGAAAATCTCGTTGCATCTTATGCTTTCATGCTCCCGACCGGCATCACATCCTCAAATCCACAACCTCAAACTTCAACCCGGGCCCTTCCACCACATGTCCCGGCCTCAGCGCATCCGTATACAAATCCTCTTCCGCATGCGGATGAAAGAGTCCCTTCTGCTCACAACCCAGGATATGCTCCAGCCCGGGCGGCTCCGTCAAGCGGAAAATGCCCCAGTCGGGCAGATACCTCGGCGCGCAGACAATGGCAATGGCTTCCGGGAGCATGACCTGGTACCCGCTACTCGTGTGCAGGTCGCGGGAGCTGAGGAAGCAGGATTGCGAGGGGTGGGTGTGGATCCAGCCGCAGACGAGGAGGTTGTGGGAGTCGCAGAAGTCGAAGAGGGCGTTGTCGCCTTCCTCGGTGGTGTCGCAGGTGTCGGAGGTGGACGTCTGGTCCGGGACGATGAGGTGGGTGATGAAGAGGGCGTTGGAGATGAGGGTCGCGCAGAGGATGCCGCAGGTTTCCAGGTTGCGGAGCGTGTTCTCGTGCGCGAGGTTGAGGAATGCGGTGCGAAGGTCGGGAGGGAGGAGGACTGTTCGGAGGGGAGAGCCGGATTCGGTGAAGGCGGTCGGTTTGAAGGTGTATTTTGCTCCTGAAGGTTGGTGGGATGCTGGAGGGGGCGAGGGGGAAGCTGTTGGTGGCGAGTGAGGCGGCGGGGAGTAGCGCGACTTGGGTGGGAGAGCAGGCGCGTCTCTACTAGGGAGTTCGGTCGCTCGGTAGTCGTAAAGAGACTCCTTGGCTGGGCGAGCTGGCGGAGGCTCCTGACGGGGTCGTGAGGGTGGAGGATGTTGCCAGGTCGACTCGTTCCATTCCATCCGTGCTTCTCTTTGGGGGACAGTAGGGTAGTGGTATGATGAAGAAGGCCGCTGACGGTATTGAGGCTCGTAATCTCTGGAAGATCGATGGGGCTCTCGCTGGAGGTAGCGTCCGGCTTCTCGGACGCCATCACTGGTCCTGCTGTAGTCGTCACCTGGGACGTCGTTGGCAATGAAGCCTTGACGCCGTGAGGCTACAACGGAGGGAGAGATGCCGGCCTGCTTGGTGGATCGTCTGCTTGCATCTCTCCGTCTGATCTCACGCTCCGCCAAGTCGACGGCGAATTCTCTATTTTCGTTGGCGTTCAGCGATTGAGCGCCACCAAGAGATGCAAGTGAACCTCTGCGAGACCCATCGAACGCCTGACTCCCCCTGGCAAATTGGTCACATTCTTCTTGGACCCTCTGCCTCTCGGCATTTCTCCGCTCCATGGCCTTGACATATCGTTGGTACTCCTGGATGATCCGTGGCTTCCAGGCTTCCATTTTCTTGAGGCCGCTCATCACTTCCCTGCGAGCTCGCGCCAATTCGTCCTTGTAGCGCTCATCACGATACTCGGGATGGGCCGGTAGTTTGGTCAAGATCAGCTGACAGTGCCGATAGCGATACAGATAGGCCATTTGATAGTTGCCGTCCTCCTCGCACATGGCAGCCTCGTTCAGGAGCATTTTCGCCGCGCGTAGCCATTGTTGCAGAGATCTGTGGGTGGAGAACTCGAAAGCGTCGCCCTCGCGCGTGATTTCCTCGACGTTGAGCGGACGGGAGACAGCGGCGTGATGGCGAGAGAGGGCCATGCTGGACTAAGATATATCCGGGATTGGGAGATGGAAGGCCGAGCCTCAGTGGTTGTGCACCTCCAGTCCAGTAGTCCAGTCTTGGTGATGGCAGCGAACCGTAACAGTGAAGGAGGTGCGCAGAGGGCGCGAGAATGGAATTCTTGACGGAGATCGGGTGCGAGGCGCAGCGGGGAGGAGGAGGAGGAGGAGGAGGAGGAGGAGGAGAGATGGAAGTCGGGTGTTGGTCCATTGCCGCTGCCTTGAAATGGCTCAAGACATGCACAATGTATCTACCGGGACTGAGCTCTCGGCCCGATCCGGGATAGAGCGCCACAGCATACCGTGGCTCACTGTGTGGCTGGTGCATCTGGGACTTCGACTTCGACTTCGACTTCGACTTCGACTTCATCAATTTCTTCACGTCAACGTAACTTGCACCCGCATCTCCCACCAACTTCCCAGCGAATCTGTTCATGAGCGTGGCGCGGAGGGTCTCCTCACTCATCGATCCAAAGGACCCAATCGTCAGCAAGCTCGGCAGAGTCTTTGGTGGCTATCTGCCGGGTCAGAGGTCTCCGGTCAAAGGCCTGCACGAGGATGAGCGAACGTTTAATCGCAAAGGAGATGCTCCTCGGACGGACATTGTCAGCGGCAAGCTCTGCGGTACGTGCATCCCATCCAATCTCTATCCCCAGGCCAAGTTGCTGACCGGGCAGAGCAGATGATGTGCTCAAATATCTCGCCCCGACGTTGGAGCCGTACAGAGGATGTACCGTCATCGATGTCCATCCAGGCGCTTGCTTGTGGTCACAGAAACTTCACGACTTCTTGAAACCCAAGCGCCATTTGCTGATGGAACCCGAGGAAGCGTACCTGGACACGTTCGTCAAGCCTTTGCTGGAGAAACCGGGTTCCACCTACAGGCACACCAAACTTTCCGGCGCTCATCCTCGGGAGTATTGGTCCCACTATCAAACTGCCATCGATGAGGGACTACTTCCACCGATGCCCAAGGTTTCCCCCGATGACTCTGCGAGTCGCCAGCTAGATACAAGTGTCCTCCTCACGGGGAACCTCGCAAGACTATATCAAGAGCGCTCAAAGGCAAGGACCGCGGACTTCCCGAACGTCATCCTCCAGCAAATGTCTTGGGCAGCACTCAGCAATGATATTTGTCACCGCCAAGGTCGAGTACGCATGCTGTGGTGGCTGCCAGATCGGCACAAGGAGGCTCTGATTCCTCAACGACATTCGCGCGTGAACCCACTCTCGGCGGGTCTATTCCTGGGCACAGACATTACTGAAGTGACGGGTGTTCAGCCGGCGAATACCTTCGTTACAGGCCCCGATGCGAGGGAAAGCAGTGTCGACGCACTGTACAGACATACGTCCATGAGAGAAAAGGCTGCCGATGATGTACAGCGACGCATGCGGGAGAAGGGCATGTCCATACCCCGCGGACGGAAGCCTCTATATCCTGATATTTCTAGCAAGGGCAAGCCTCGCGAATACAAGGATCTGGTATCGCCGGTTGCAATTCGCTATGAGACCGTGAAAGAGTTCGAAGGTGCCTTCAAGGAGTGTGAAGCCCGCGTGAAGGAGGTGACACAAGCTGCCGAGAAGTCACTGAGCTTGCGAACTCCAAAGAGTGCCCAGAAGGTCTTGAAGCCCCTTCACGACTCTTTACGTTACCCTCAATGTATACCCCTCACAACATCTCTCCACAACTTCCGCCCGGGACGCGGCGTCTACGACACAGTTCTCCCCAAGGGCGAATTCACTGTGGCCCAAAGCCGAGTCATGATCATCATGGACTGCAGTCTCCGCATCGTCAACATGGAAGCCCACTACAAACATCTCGAAGACAAAGGCCTCTTCTCCCCGGAACAGCTCCAGTCCTTCAAGACCAACCTCATCAGCATGGAACAGACTTTCCGCGCCGAAATCGACGACAAATACCGCGTCATGGCCCGATACGTCGACCAACTCGTCACGCACCAACTCGTCTTCTTCGCCTCCCCACCCATCATCCCCTTCGACAGAAGATCCTACGAATCCCTCCTCGCCGACACGTCGGATTTCTGGCCCAAACTGCCCCTCGCCCTGCTCGACCTCACCCCCACCACGCGCGATCTCCGCATGCCCCCGGAAATGCAAATCCCCCTGCGCGAAGTCATCAAGACCACCCACGAACTCCTCAAATACCTCTACCTCCGCCGCGGATCGTCTCTCCCGAGCGTGTTGGAGATGATTGCGCCGAATGCGAGTAAGGATCTCCTGCCTGACTGCAAGACGATCGAGGACCCGAGACGCGGAGGCAGGTTGAATGTCGAAGCGTTGAAAGTGAGGATGTTGTCCACGGACATGATTGAGGAATTGGTGCGGGCTTGGTTCGAGTGGCCTTTTAAGCCCAACAGTTGGGAATTGGCGCTTGCTACCGGGGGCAGTGCGCAGAGTCTGGGAGGCGGGGGCAGTGTGGTTGCTTCGACGGAGGAGGATGACGAGGAGGAGGAGGATCTGGATGGGGAGACGGAAGATGGGTGAAGATATGTTTTGAAAAAAGAGGAAGCGAAAGCGTGCATCGTCGGGCTTTGAAAGGCCTTCTTGTTGTTGTTGTTGTTGTTGTTGTTATTGTTGTTGTTGTTGTTGTTGTGCACACTCTTCTCTCTCTCATATCATGGCATAGCAAAGTCAAAACCAAAAGCTATGCGGAATTCAGGGTTTTTGGTATCTCGTCTCGTCTCGCCCGTTCCAATCCGGTTGTCACGTGGAGAGCAAGTTGCAGGAAAGATCCGTGGTGAACGCCCGCAAATATGCCCAAGAAATGCTACTCACAAATTCCCCATTCGCATCCATTTGCTGTGAAATAGCCGCGGCTTTCGACCCCCGCGGTCTTCTCTTCCATTGGACCCAATAACGCCGATCGCTCGCTGCTACTACCAAGTACATACAGCTGTCCAGCAGCCCTTTCAAAAGCACACGCACTTCGCGGAGGAGAAACGCGAGGAGTGGGTTGTGTGGTGGGATCAGGACGGCGATCCCTCCCCACTATTTGCTGTTCTCGAAGCCGAAGCTGCCCAGATCGCGAGCGTTGGTGCCGCGACGCATGCGGTCCTCGGACGTGGTGTTCATGTTCTCCCGCATGATGCGTTCCGCCTGCTCTTGTCCGCTCGGGCTGGCGGTGGAGCGGCGCAGGTCGCTGGTGGTGGTGTCGGCCACGTCTTGGTCGTAGGTCATGCCGTCGATCATGCGCGCGTCGCGCGGCGTGGTGGCGCTCTTGCTCGGGCTGCTGATGGTGCTCTGGCGAGCGGGAGTGCGTGCTCCCTCGCCGAAGCCGACCAGGCTCGGGGTGCCCTCCTCGCTCATGCCCCCGACCGAGGAGGCGTCCATGTCCATGTCTTGCGACTCGCTCATCTTGTCGAAGTTGTTGTCGCCTGCCTCGCTGCCGGCCCACGTGGTGCGGGCGCCTACACTGCCTGTGGCAGAGGCGCTGCCGACGGTGCTGCGCTCGCGGCCGATGGTGGGGTTGCCGGTTGCGTCGAAGTAGGAGACGGCGGCGGGGTGTTGGGGGGGAGCGGCAGCACCGGGAGTGAGGTTGGCGCCTTGCGGGGTCAGAGGGTTGCGGGCGGTCGTAACGCGTTCGAGGCCGGCGAGGCGGGAGATACGGTCGGCGCGCTCGGCGTCGAGCTGGTTGCTGAGGCCCGAGGACGTGTGCTGCGCATGGCCGGCGTGGCCGTGGGGGAGGTGGCCGCGGTGACCGTCCTTGATCGCGACGGTGGACAGCTCCGACATGGAAGTCGTCGTCGAGTTGGGGGTTCCGCTCCGAGATCTGAGCAGTCAGTCTTGCTAGGACTCGGAGAAGGTATCTGCAGAACAGGCTTACGGGACATCAGAAGGGGTGACCGGGTCGGACGGCGGCGGTGGCAGGTTGATCAGAGTATGCGCGTTGGACATGTCGGCGACGTGGTGCGATGATCTGTGAAAGGCGTCTGCTTGTGTGAAGAAACGGTGGTGGAAACGAAACGAAACGCGAGTAAGTGTCGCGCAGTAACGTGGAAGTGGGAGCTGCTGCGCCTAAAAGTTCCGGGCCTGGTTGGACTGGCCTGCGAGACCGCGTGCGTGCCGCAGAGGAATGGAATGGTCACCGGGTTGGAGAGACGATGGATGCGACGATGCTTGCGTAGTAGGGGTTTAGCGGTGCGGCGCGGCGCGGCGAGGGACTGGCAATCGGAAGCTGGCTGACAATGTTCTTGTCGTTCGTTATTATTATTATTATGGACACTGAGAGCAGCAAGCAGTTCCTGATCCGCCTTTGTTAGAGTTCAAGAGCGGGACCTGTGGGACGTCATTTCAAGGGTCTTTGCACGTGTCGAACTCGACAGGGATTAGCGTCGATCCTCGAGATACGGAGCCTGTGGTGGTAGGAGGCAATCCATTCGCGGCGAAATTGCTAGTGGGCTATAGCTACAGCCATACACTCAGACGTCCGCGCCGCATCTGACTCTTGCACACACGCGCATCGTGTGGGATATGGGCTGGCGGAATGGTCGGCCAAGACGATACAATGTCCGCCCCACGATGCGAGCTTGTATTGCTAGTAGACCACGTCTCTTCCTTCAGGGACCAGAGACGCAACATCCTCAGTAGACTGGACACTAACAGTTGTCTTTGTGCAACTCCACGCATAGGGCACCACCGTCTACTTTTCGGCGGGCGGAAGCATAACGACATACTCTCTCTCGCTGTCTCCAAACTTCACCACGTCCTGATCCACCAGCTCGATATAACGACTGGCCTCAATTTTCTTTCCGTTAAGGTGTGTACCGTTTGCTGATTCCAGATCGATGAGATACGGCTTGACCTTATTAGTGACATCGCCAAATTCGTTCTTCGAAGACCGGTGCCGGAATTGGATCACAGCATGCTGTTTGGAGACACTGGGATGGTCGATCGGATAGTCCGTCACCTTCGGGTCTCTACCAATGAGCCAAGCACTGCGACTTGACAGGCTCACCGTGTCCAGCATGTCCTTTCCCTTGAACACGTACAGACGCCAGGCTTCCCGTGGGGGTGGCTTTCGAGCTTCAGGCGGCTCGTGGTATTTCAGTACAGTGGCAGTGCCAGCCACGGTGTTTGCTTCTTTGGCGAGTAGACCTGTTGGTTTGAAGTTTGGTTTCTGCTTTTCAGGAGGCCTCTCTCCGGGCGCTACTTCCGCCTGGTATGACTCATCTTGAGATGGAAGCGGTGCCTTTGACCTCCTGGGAGGGGAACTCGAGGCACTGCGAGGTCTCTGTATCTTTTTAGGCGGTGACCGGGACCTTCGGTATCGGTGAGACCGATCTCGAGATCGCGAACGTTCTCTATAGCTCCCGTCTCTGTCGCGCCTGGATTGCTTCCGCTCGTCGTCACGGTCACTCGTGGATCGGTCTCGCCGATGGTGTCGTCTTTTTTGGTCACTCCGATGATCATCTTCGTCAACATAGACTCCTCGGCGCCCTTTACCGCCACGTCGTCTCCCTCCATCATCAGCCTCTGAAGAGCGTGATATACTCCGTTGTCTCCGTCGAGAGTACTTGCCTCGTGAGTCCACCTCAGACCCATCTTCGCGGCTGTACCGCCCCTTACTTCGGGGCCTCTCAGGGCTGGAAGTCATACTGACAAGAAGTAGACAAGCGATGGGGACCTGTAGTCCAGGTACGCGTCAGAGTTGCAGTCGGCAGCGCAACACTCAGCCGTGACGGTGGGAGGTCTTTCCTCTCGCATGCAAGTTTGTTTTTGTATTCGCCGCTCTCTTGCTGGAACTTCTCTAGCTCTCCATACACAAGGGTCTGGAAGAAGGCTCCAACGGTGGATCAAGACTCAGAGGCTTGGCCCGGGATGAAGCGGAGTACACCTTTCACATGCAGAGAAACGTCTTGCGGGTGTGTTCGCGCGTGCTGTCCCCTTAGTGCCCAAAGATGGATGCCGTCTGGATGCGGGCTCGGCACATTGATATGTTATTGTTATGTGGGTGCGAGAGAGTTGCAAGCGCGTGGCGGGGAGAGAACGATTCTGGGTGATCTGTGCATCGGCACTAGCCGAAAGGACTTCACCTGCCGAATTCCTGCAACTTCAGCGGCTAACACCAACATCGATTGGCCCTCCGTTTCCATCATCCTCGCATATTCTGGCTGTGCCGTCTTCAGAGTCGCCATCGCGTTTCAAACAGCAGGAATGGGCTCTACAGCCCACTCGTTCCCACGATGGCAGCCGCATTCGACATGGACGGCGGCCCGTTGCTGAGGTATGAACTTGCCTGACATCTTTCGCGAGTTCTGGATGCAGATTGCCCGATTGCAGGAAGCCTGGATGTAGCAGACTATCACCCCGGCGCCTAAAATGATAGCCGCATGGTCACGGCCCGGCGGTATAGTTAGATGCAGTGCACCCCGGGAGTGAGTGCCTCGGTGTTGGATTTCTTTCTTGTTTCCGGCGTCTTCTTGCCGCGCACTACACGCAGACTCCTACTCTCCACTACTGATAGCTCCACCTAATTTCTCATTACCTTCTGGACAGCAGAACAGATAATGTAGCTGCGATCATGGCCTCGAGCAAGTTCTGGACATGGACGAAAGGCTCCAACATGTCTCGGCCCTCGGGCGAGTTCGCTCGTGTACGTGCCACCTGCCACCTGTCCAAAGAGTTCTCCGTCTACTTACAACACTGACAGGACTCGCCTAATCTGAAGCGAAAGCCTTTGCCTCTGGACTTCGATGCCGGACCTGACGAGAAGCCGAATCGCAAAACGAGCAGTCGTACAAATGACTCCATCGCCCTGCAAGAAGCAGCTGTTCAATCGGCAACAAGTCTCCTTGCAGTCATGAATGATTGCCTCAACACGCACCTCTTATCAACTTCCCAGCAGCAGCCAAACGGGTTGCAGCCAACGCAAGGCAGGCCGCGGTCACGAACTGCTCCCTCAACTCCGATGGCCGAAGCACCCGCCATGGAGCCTGTCGAGTTGCCGGCTTCACCTTCGCCCACCAGGTACGATTGAACAATGCGCAAGCCTTGCAGTGCCATTCGATGCTCGGCCTACTGACAGGCATCATGCCCTTTTTCTATCACTGTGTATCCGAGGAAAAGCTAACCTTTGAATTGTAGGAAATACCAGAAACACAGGTTCAAGCATTCCGTAGACAGCAAGCTTGCCCGTAATGTGTCCTCTTCCAACACTGAGTATCTTGACCGCGACATCGACAGACCACATAGCAGCCCACAGGAGACTCACCACAAGCTCCCAGTACCTCCAAAGACACCACATGAGAGCTTCTACCGATGCGGTACAAGTTATCCACCCGCATATCTTGCACCTCCGCCACATTTTGGAAGCCCTAGAAACAGAGCTTTCTTACCGAGCAACTCCGCATTCCACCTTAGTGACGAGACATTGGTGAATCCCGAAGCCGAAAGTGCTACAAAGTGTGGCAAGCGCCCTTCTTTAGGTACTTCTCCAAACTGGCAACGCAACACATCATCCGCTCGAGGCACCTCACAAGACCATGGCGCACTAGCAGTTCCGAAGATTTCTACACCCGTGGATTCAGCACGAAACATCTCTATCCCGCGAGAAGTTCCAAGTCCAGCGGACCTGGAGGACGTTCTCATCGCCCAAACAGCCGCCATGAGAGCTTCTCATGAGGCGCATGTTGCCTCTCTGAAAGAAACACACGAGCGTGAAGTAGCCTCGTATCGAGCTTATATCTCACTGCTGGAGAACCAAAGAATGGCAAATACAGCGAGGCCAGATCCTCAGAATGCCACGGCGAGAGAGAGACAGCACCTGACTATAGACACATGTCAGCCCAGGCATAACGGCCTCCTTAGCTCTTGTGTTAGTGCCAGTACATCGCTCCAGTCGTTCGAGCTATCACTCGAGAATCAAAAGCGAAAATCTCTGGAGGCCGCGGCGGAAGTGGAGTCTTTGAAGCGAAAGCTTGAACTATCTCGCAAAGCCCAAGCTGATCTCGGCGACGTCAGACGTGAGCGTGACCAGCTTCGGGAAGCGACAGACAAGAGCGATCGCAGAATTGCGCAGCTCAAAGATCTCGTGCGAAAAGCTAAAGAGAAAGAGAGAGCTGCGAAGAATGCTGCGGCTGCACTAGAGGTACGTCATCCAAGAGCAAAAGCTGTCTCTATTAATCCTCTCACCCCCGAGAGCTCTGCAGATTCCTTTGACGATACCATATCTTAGCACCGGCTGACTTTCATCATCTTTTAAACAGGCTGCTCTTGAGTCCGCGAACAATGAAAGACTGGATGTGCTTGAAGGCTTCCATGAAGCTTGCACTCAGATTCGAAAACTGCGACAGCGTGAGCGAGAGTTGATCAAGGAGCAGAACGAGATCAACAATAGGTATGGCATGACCGAGGCCAACATCAAGCGCGTGAGACCTCTGGGGCGCGAAAGTACGAAGATTGACTACCAAGAGCTCGAACGACGCCGTAACACGCTACGACATGATCCGCTCCTGCAGCAGTTAGACGAGCTCCGACAGATGGTGGCGGAAAAGGCCGCGAAGATTCTGGAGCTGGAAAACGCCAACGAGCTATCCACAGGATCGCAACAAGATCCAAAAGTTCAGCTCGAAAGGACAAGACAGGAGCTCATAGCGACCCAACAAGACCGTGATCGTTATAACTCCTTGCTTCATTCTGAGCTGCGACGGCAGAGCCGGATAGCAGGCCAGAAGCTCAATCTCACGACTCCACAGATCGAAGCCGAGGCATCAAAGGCCCTCTCGCAGCGTCTCAGAGCGGACTCCGCCCACGCTACCGCAAAAGAAGCGACAGACAGAGAAGCCCAGTCGGAGATGACCAAGATCGAAATCCTCGAACAGGAACTCCAGCATTGCATGCAGGAAATCATCCTGTACAAGCTCGACATCAAGGGCTACAAGAAGGACGTCAAGAAAGCCACGGCGGAAGTCGAAGCGTTACGAACGCAGACCCAGAGAAATGCTCCAATTGTTCCTGACAAGGATGCATATGAGGTCTCGATCCCTCCTGGTCTAGGAATCCACTGGCCACCACCGCGGACCCCATGCACGCCGAACCGGCCATTCGCCTCGTCGGCGGCGACTTTGACACCACAGCCTCCACCCACTTCGACGGTCAGCAGCCCACCGCAGCGCAAGACGCCCCTCTCTACGCATAAAAAATTGCCGAAACCGCCGGTGTCTGCCAGTCCTCCGCATCCCTCGGCCACCCAAGCATCGCCTCCTCTTCCGGGTATTCAGCGCCAGGAAACCCTGCGCTCTCTTTCGGAGTCTATTATTTCCTCCTATGCGAAGAGGTCTACACCCGAACAGACGAATGTCTTTCAGACGTCGTCATGGCGAGGTCGCAGTTCGGACCCTCCAAAGCATATTTCTGCTTTTGTGATGGGAGCCCCGGTGCCCATCAGTGTACCGAAGCATGAGGCGGAGATGTTGAGGACGCCTGTGAGAAGTGCTGCTGCTGCTGCTTGTTTTACGTGAACGCTCTGAACAAGTTGAATGCATGACATTTGTGTACTCTGACTGACATATCCGATACTGGATCGCAAGAATAACAACTAGATGATATGTACCATTCGCCCGATTATACCGCATCCCAATACCGCCTCATATTTCGTGACAGGTCATTCTCGACTCATCTCCGGTTAGAGTCATATCTTTGAGCGGTCTCTGGCACCAAGGTGAACACGTGCCTTCCAGTGGACCCTCAAGCAACGCCGTCCAACATCATTCAACGCTCTGCAGTGACTTGCACATCAATCTCGAACTCGCTAGACTCAGCCATCTGCATGACCTCAGAAATAAAGAACGTCTTCATCTCCTTCACGAAAGCGCATCATCGCAGGTTCTGGCAGCGAGACCGCGATAATGCAGCTGGAGTGTCAACTTCTGAAGTCTCAGCAAATTCTTTACGCCAATGAAAGCGTGCAATCCAAGCTTGTGCTCCCCAGGTTTGCACTCGCAGAGACGCAGATGGATTCGAAGGTTGCGAAGGTTTGGAAGTAGCCATGAAACGATGCCCCAGTATCGATCTTGGTATTCGGCTAAGTTCAGACGGGGCAGTGTGCACATTTCGCCGCAATCATGGGAGCCTCTGAGGAGAAGCTGTCTCATGAGTTTCGAGGCATCCCGCGAAACGAGTCCCAGATCATGCCTCAGTCGAGTTAGACGAGACGGATCCAAGTAGTCGAATACCATCGATCCAAGATCAATGCGCAATTCGGAGCCGGAGCAAAGGACGGGCAGCGCCTCTCGGTACACTTGCTTGTTGACTCGCAGGAGTGGAAGCGAGCTGTTGGCGGCAGCGCGGTCGCTTCGTGAAGGATTCGATCGAGGAGAGTCTTCACGGAAATGCCCACTGGGCTCCGGTTCATGGGAGACTGATGGGTCTTTGCCGGCAAATGGATCCAGAGCATACTCATAGATCCGTAGCCGCAGCTCTGGCGGCAGGCCCATGAAAGTTGCATGAGACGACATGGCGATGGGTTGGCCTCGTTGATGGCACTTGGCTGTTGGCGCTTGCCGGCCTGACCGCGATATGTGTCAGTATGTGAAAGAGAAGCTGTGAGTGTTCAGTAGCTACCTCGATACTGCGCTGGCGTGCTCTCAATGTGGAGCGATGGAAGGAAAGGGAAAGGAGGATGTAGAAGAGAGGAAGGGGAGAAGGAGAAGGATAGAAGGGGAGGAAGTGGAAAAGAAGTTGAGAGACTTGCGCACGGGTCGTGCGAGCGAAGGAAGGTACGCTGGGTGTGTGGCAAGGAAGGCAGAAGGCACCGGCTCAAAGCTTGGCTTTCACATGGGGGGCAGTCGCGATCCCGGAAACCTATTCAAAGTCGTTGCTGTTGTTGATCATGCGCTTTGGGGATAGATACTTCACTCAGCCAATTGATGAGTTTTTACGGCTTAGATTCAGCCATTTCATACATTCATGCTACATGCACTGGAAGGGGCAGCGTTTCGCACTGCTCGCGAACCTGGTGGCGTCGCAAGCCCTCTACAATGGCCAACAGCGCGATAGCGTACAACGGACCTCTGTAGTCGATGACAGTTGCCGCTCGACATATTACTCCGCAAGACTAGTTTGGTTGTGAAGGGCTCACACACTCAAGTCACTCATTCCTCGCCACCTTCTCCTCCACCTGGCGGCCCTGACTTGCCCATTTGCCGGGCTTTTAGCATCTCGTCGCAGAGCAGCAGATTGGATGCAATGCCTGTCGCGCTCGCGATACTGTTGCGAAGTACTCTGAAGCTGTCGTATACGCCCTGCTGAACCGGGTCCATGGGCTCGCCAAGCGTCAAATCCAAGCCGGCAACGTGTCCGTCCGCATGTTCGTCTTGAAGGGCTGCGAGAGACTCCTGAATGTCGTGTCCGCTGTTGGCCGCAAGGGTTTTCGGTATGACGAGCAGTGCGTCGGCGAATGCGGAAACACCCCACTTGGCCTTGCCCTTGACTTGCTTCGCAAATTCGTCCGAGTTCAGCCTACGTGCAGCAGCAACCTGGAAGGCACCAGCTCCAGGTACGACGCTTCCATCCACAATCATGTTGTACACTGACCGTAATCCATCTCGTACTGCATCCTTGATCTGGGCAATGGTATGCGCGTTCGGTCCCTTGATGAGGATTGTGACGGACTTTGGGTCTTTGACCTCCTCGATGAAAGTGTATTTCTCCTCTCCCAACTGATGCTCGTAAACGTGGCCAGCCCATCCCAGAACGTCTGGGGTAAGATCATCCACGCTGTTCTGTGCTGTGCCACCGCAGATGAGTTGTAATCGCTCCATGTTCCTCCTCTTCGCTCGTCGCAGCGCGAAGATGCCGTTCTTCACCAGCACATCCAGAGAAAGTGGATCGATACCCTTCTGGTTGATGATCACAAAGCCCTTCTTCGGGTCGTTACCGCACACTTCCTTCTTCAGCTCCACAATCTTTCGCAGCTTGTCATCAACGAATCTTCGCTCGCTCTCGACCAACTTTTCTCTCTGCTCGGCGCTGTTGTAGTAGAATCCGCTGTTGATCTCGCTCTTCTCGTATTCCAGACTGACATTGAGAGTAAGAATGTATGCGTCCTTGACGTCCTTGGGCATGTCAGGGTGTCGCGCGCCGTGATCGAGTGCAAGACCGCGAATAAGCTGCGTATCTGCTGCAGTGCGATGTTGCATGGTCATGATCTCAACCATGTGCAAGTCCGGCTTCGCCGGCGCTTGGTAAATGGCCAAAACAGAATCCACAATATCGGGAGTGAGCTGCTCGGCAAGCGTCGAGTTGATCTTGGTAGAAAGCGATGTTCGGGCAACGGAGAGAAGGAGTTCTCTGTCGACCTCCCTGCCCAGCTTAAACTCGTCCAGGAATCGCAGCGTCTCGTTCTTCGCAACCTCGTAACCGTCTGTGATGACTCTGGGATGCAAGCCCTCGTGAATATAGCGATCTGCCTGCTTCAACAGCTCTCCCACCATCAAGACCACACTCGTTGTCCCGTCTCCACAGATCTCGTCTTGTGCCGTAGCCGCTCTTGCAATCATCACTGCGGTAGGGTTCTGAATTTGCATCTCCTTCAACAATACACTTCCGTCTTTTGTGAGCTTGATTCCGCCTGCGCCGTCGACCAGCATCTTGAGAGTGCCCGTTGGGCCCAAGTTTGACGCCAAAACATCCTGGAGGCCTTCTCCTGCAGAGATGTTCACTCGCAGCGCTTCGCCTCGTCGCCGGGACTCCGCTTTCGGGTTGAGAAGCTGTGCTGCTGACATTTTCGGATCTTTCAGGGAATCAGCAGCACGTGGGAAAGGAGTTGGTAGTAGAAGTGATTGAAGGTCTGTTTCTGCGTGGGAAGTCGCGACTTCCCGCGTCAACTTTTCCAGACCTGGAGCTCGGGACAGAATCCGAAGTTTTACCGAAGGGTCCGAGCTTTCGAGGCTCCAATTTCGACGACTGACTCCGATTCTGGGTTTACTTTCAATCAACAACTTTAGCAAGATGGAGAGCGAAGAACGGCCGAGTAAAATGCGCAAGCTGGATGACGGCAGTCATCATGGCGAGGATGCAAGCCTACGGCGTACAGACCAGAAAGAAATTGACGCTGAGACCGTCATAGTCCAGGAAAATGGAAGTCTGAATCCCCAAAATGGAGAAGACACTTCACACGAGGACGACGAACCTGATTCCGACGGTCACGATGAGAACGAGGAATTGCCTGCTCCGGTCGAGACTGCTCCAGCTGTCGGTGGTATCAATGACATCTCGGCGAACCCAGCACTCTCGAAGAATCAACTGAAGAAGCTTCGCAAGAAAGCCGAATGGGAGGCGAAACGAGAGGATCGCAAAGTCATCCGCAAAGAAAAGCTTCAGGCCAGGCGCGAGCGCAAGAAAGCCGCGAAACAGGAAGCAGAAGCCAATCCTGAAGCAGTCACGGACACGAAGAAGCCGACCTACCGTCAACCCGCTGTTCAACTTCCCGTCACGATCGTGATCGACTGTGATTTTGACAACCTCATGCACGATGGGGAGCGAATGTCACTCGGCTCACAAATCACACGTTGCTACTCTGACAACAAGAATGCTCTTTTCCGCGCACATCTCACCATCTGCTCGTTCGGAGGTAAGCTCAGAGAGCGATTCGATGGCCTGCTGAATGCAACCTACAAGTCCTGGCGCGGCGTACGTACGTTCGACGAAGACTTCGTGGAGACCGCAGAGAAAGCGAAGGAGTGGATGAGATCGGACCAAGGAGGACAACTTGCAGGGTCTTTCTCCAAGTATGCGAACCTTGACGACGATGCCCAAACCAAACTCAAGGAAGAAGGTGAGATCGTCTACCTCACCTCCGAGGCCGATGAGGACTTGACCGAATTGAAGCCCTATTCGACATACATCATTGGTGGACTGGTCGACAAGAACCGCGAGAAAGGAATCTGTTACAAACGTGCCACTCGCCGCAATGTCAAGACCGCTAAGTTGCCCATCGGAGAGTACATGGATATGTCCAGCCGCAAAGTCCTGACGACCAACCACGTGAACGAGATCATGGTCAAGTGGCTTGAATGTGGTGATTGGGGCGACGCTTTCATGAAAGTCATTCCGAAGCGGAAGGGCGGCAAGCTCAAAGCTGCAGGCAGCATGGATGAGAGCGAAGACAAGTTCGAAGGCGACGAAGTAGATGCGACCAGAGACCACAATCATGACAAGGATGTTGAGCCGGATGATAAAGAGCGCGACGAAGCAAATGGGAGGCAGGACAACTCATGAGCCTTAAAATTACTTCTTTTCCAAACAATGAAATCACCTCACCCGGTGAAATCCAGTTCACAGTGTCACCATCAAACGCGCAGCCGACCGTCAGGCCGCTGAGAACTGGAGTCTCTGCAAATGGATCTCTTGACTCCGAGAACAATTACATTGTTTGACACGCTCCAAAACCACAACACTATTGATGCCGTGTTGTATCCGCCACTGCTTGCTACACGATTCCCTCCACAGCAAAAGGACTCCCGCACGCATCGATACCACGATTCAGACCCACAAAGCGGCATTGCATATCCCTCCATTGCTCTGGTGCTGATGTTGCTGCAGATTCGAATGATGGTCTCCTGAGACGGGTCGCGAAGGGTGGAATGTGCATGGGAATGCCGTGAGGTGTTCGTTTGAGGGCAAGAGCTGCGAAAAAGAGGGTCAAAAGAGCGACGACCGCCGTGGAGTCGTCTTCTGGTCTGGGTTCTTCGTTCCGGCATCGTGTTTCTACGAGCAAATTAGCACACCGCTACAATGCATATATGAGCATACGAATGGTTCTGAGGTTTGCTTTCCTCTGAGTCGAGGCCATGAGAAATGCTCAATTGCGTCAGGGGCTCTTCTGCGGTTTTGCCATTGACGTTGCCGATGTGCTCGTAGATCTTCGGAGAAGGAACCCTGCCATTTGTGTGTGTCAGCTTGCCGGATCGATCTTGTGATGTCCCTCGAGATCACTGTACCGCATTGCTCCCCAACGGAGATGCGTCTCGAGACTTCACAAGTATGAACTCCATCGAAACCTTTCGATACTCATTCCCCATCCAAGAATCCTGCCTCCAGACATTTGTCTCTGTTGCCGTGAAAGGTCCCCTCCAGCATAGCGTAGAAGAAAACATTCGTGGCGTGTCTCAGAAAGGCGCGCGCCGAAGACGATACAATCGGAGGACCATGCTACTCCATCGACTGCGCTCCAGCAAACGAGCCTCCGCATCGCCGCACTCGCATTTGCTGATGCATTTGGACGCGGTATGAGCGTCTGACAAGGCCGGCGCTCAAGAATTCGCCCTCGGAGGTGTTGAGAAGTACGCAGCTTGAGTCGTGTGGATTCCGGATTGAAAAAGTTCGTCGAAGGAGGGTACCATAGGATGGAGTGATATTGCCACTCCCAAATTATCCGATGCGAAGCTGAAAGTGTTGCCATGTGTCGCTTGCGCTGAATAGGCGTGGAGGGCATCCAGTTGCCCACGTAGAGCGAGACCGTAGGTAGAGAAAATGCCGTAAGACGAGTTTGCGGCGACTCCCATCGTGATGGACTCAAAGCATGGTCTGCGTGGTGCATCGCTGGAATCATCCGCTATCCCATCAAATCAAACCCACTGCCCTAGGTTGGACGAGATGGACTCATTATCAAGGATAAGCTGTCACGTCGTGTGCTGCGCGTAGTCCTTCAGGTGCCCCAGGGTGATGTATTCTGCATGATGATCGCTGTGCATGCGGCGCTGCCTTCGTCGCTGTGTAGTCTCAATGAGCAGACTCGGACCAAGATTGCCTGGTTGACACAATGCAGGTTCCCGCCGTGATCTGCCGTTTTCGGAGACGCCGTGTTGTGCCAGTCTGTAAAAAGTATCGCACGATTATCCTCATGATGTGCGTTGAATGATGCAAAAGTGCGCATTTCGATCCTCCTCAAATCGTGATTGGATGCATTCTGTGCGTTGGGTATTGCACGGCATTGAAACAGTTGGACTCTCCTCCAAGTCCTGGGTGGATTGACGTTGTGCATGGGACGTTGCACTCGTCCGACTCTTTGGGCGCGCTCTCTCTCTGGTCGAAGGATGGATTGGATGGATCTTCTCAAGTTACAGCTTTGATGCCTTGGATTTTCTCAAGTCGAAGATTGAGTTGGTCAACTCTTCTCAAAAGTCGGAAATCGGATTGGCCGAACCTTCTCAAGGTCGAAGGTTGAGTGTTTGGACTCTCCTCAATGTCGAAATTTGAACAATTGGACTCTCCTCAAAGTCCAGTCTGGATCGGTAGACTTTCCTCTCATTCGAAGATTGGGTCGACCTTGTGCATTGGGTTCTTGCACTAGACTGAGTGGCGGGACTCTCCTCAAGTCCGGATGGCATCTTCCACGATTTGCTGCTTTGGAATGTCACCCAGGCTTGGATCAGTTGGACTTTCCTCAAGTCCGGATGACATCTTCCACGATTTGCTGCTTTGGAATGTCACCAAGGCTTGGATCAATTGGACTCTCCTCAAAGTCCTGACTAGAATGTCATACACGCTTGATCGTTGTTTTTGGTGACTTTGTGCATGCGAATGGTCGATTCGAAGACAAGAATCGCAGTAGTCTTGGGTTGGAAAGAAAGGTTCTAAATTGCAGCAAGTGCCATCTCTGTCGCCCGTTGGGAACGAAAACCGACAAGAATTTGGGTGAATTGAGGGCGCTGGGCCGCATTTGACAAGACGATTGCGTATAGACGAGAAAAGTCGTCGGGCTGGTGTGCGAGAGCAAGTCTGAACCAGCAGCAAAGAGTCTCCTTGGGTCGCTAATCAAGACATTCGAGCGAAGTTGGTGAGCTGATTGAGTAGAAGTGTCGAACCAGCGGCTCTCGATGGGTCGCGAGTAGTGAGCTGATTGAGTAGAAGTGTCGAGCCAGCGGCTCTCGATGGGTCGCGAGTGGTGAACAAGAAGGACGGGCGAGCTGGCTATCGTAAGAGTAGACGAGCCAGCGGCATAGTTCTCGTTGGGTCGCAGCGGCGCTCATTGGAAGAAGCGCTCACGCTGAAGGTGAATTTGTGATCTGCCTCTCTGTGGCGATTGACGTTCCGCCCGAGTGTGGTTGTGATGGTTGTAGTCGTAGCAGATCTGCTCGTATTGGCTTCTCCGATGGAACGTCGACAAGAGTGCGTCGAAGTTGAGTGAAGTTTCATGGATACTGAGCCCCAGACAAGAGAGGTTGTCCCTTGCCTTCCAGATTGGAAACACCGTCGACACTGTGTCGTCAAGGTTCGAGCATGTCGTGGGGTAGCCGAACGGGGTTCACCAAGCCCGCGTCGTTCGGCTGGATTAATGTTTAAAGAGGATCCAAACCCTCCGGATGTCTTTTGCTGAGGGACCCACACCCCGAGCTGAGTTTTGATTTCGGAGGATTCCTAGCCTCCGTCTTGTCTAAAAAGACATTCACACGCCCTGACGGGTCGTGAACGCCCTGCGGCGAATGGTCCCACCGGAGGATGATTCGGCGGCGGGCCGAGAAGAGCGAGGAGAGGGGGGAGGAGAGGGGGGAGCGGAGGGAGGCAGAGGAGTCCACTCGGGCGTACGTGACGCCGCCATCAAGACGAGCGCCAACGTCACCAGCAGTCCCTCCTCTTGCTGCTGCTGTTGCTGCTGCTGTTGCTGCTGTTGCTGCTGCTGCCACTTTCTCACCTCGCGGCCAAAGGCGAGGAGGTTGTTGGCCGAGCTCGCCCACTTCAACAGCAAGCCGCCGACGAGAACAGCCCAGGCTTCGGCAGTTGGGGGCTTCTCCGCACAGACTGCCCCCTTGGCGACCTCCACCGAGAAATCCGCCGCCCAGAGAAGACATTGAAGAAGGGCGATAGCGCCCTTGATGCGCATAGGCCACTTGTGGCCGCAGCTCGCTGGGAGCTTCTCGATCGCAATGACCAGAGTAGCGCCGCCGCCGAAAAGAAAGAGGGATACGGCCTCCCTATATCACGCAGAGTGTTAGCCAGTCTTTACCACATCTCCTCATGCCAATGTAAGACTGTGGTAACAGCAAGCACGACAGTCTAGCATTGCGGCGACTATTGTGGGGAATGGGTGTCTGCTCTTCAGTTGATATCCTACCAGTGGCCGAGGGCTATCTTTGTGGCGTCGCCACAAAGACCGAATTCCGGGGAGTCGAGCGGGGAGAAGGGGCCGGGCAACCAAGCGAGGGGCTTTTTGCCCACTGGGAGGGCGAGGGAGAGGCAGAGGAAGAGGGAGAGGAGCGGGAGGAGGAGAGCCAGCTTCACCGCCGGCAAGGCCATTGTGCGCTAGTGGATCGTTGCAAAAATCGTGTGAAGAAACGTATCACTGCAAACGTATTAGCCAACTTTCACAGCATCAACAGGAAGGGTACCTTATACGAACGCAGTATGGACCTTGGAGCGCGTGAAGAACAAAAGAGAATGAGTTCTATAGACGGGCGTTGAGGTTCTACACCTCATGCAGCACGGGCCCATTGTTTTGACTGCCCTTTCCTCCCTTCTCCAAAGAACAGGAAGCTGTCGTGCTCTCGACAGCGACTTCCATCGCTCAACCCGGGCCGAGATTGGCGGGACATTCCCAAAAGTCCATAGACGCCGGCTTCCTCGAGATGTGAAATGCTCTCCAATCAAGTTGATATTGCCAAGATCTATCAGAATCGCAGGCCCAGCTCATAGGCGTACCAGCTCGATCCAAAACAAAAAAGCCAAGTGAAATGGTCACGATCCACTCGGTTGCATACCCATGATTGTTTCCGTTGCCACATGTGCTTCATGAATGTATCTCATTCTGCTCTTCGTCCCGAGGACGAAGACTTGAGCCGTCTCGTCGGACCCAAGAACCCTAGTCGTTGCTGGATATGTCACAGTACGAATGGTGACTTCGCCGGGCATGATATTTGGCAGCACTGGCGTTGCTACGGTGCAAATTGTTAGTCAGTAAGCAGCAGCATCAATAAGTGACGGAATTTTTGTACTGACGACCTATCTCCGCGGATGGCCCTGGATCTAGATTGTCATTCTCGGAGTACCAGCCGTCTTTTGTACACATCAGCCTGATGCTTCCGATGCGATCTCCGCGGTCTCCTTCCTGGTCTCCAAGACACGTAAAGTGCTTGTACTCCTTGTTGCCCATCTCTCGATTTACCTAATTGTGGCATTAGCAGGGGACAGGAGAAGTCGTAGGATGGGGACGCTTGATATACATGTGTGGCTGCGCCAAAGTACTCTCCATCGCATGCTGAGCCTGACCAGAGTTCCAATTTACAGTCACCTGCAACACAATACGTTAGCGCAATCACTATTAAGAGCTGAGTGCGTCAGTATCTTGCTCACCGTAATCTTCATGATGCTCCCACCAATAGCCTTTCATGTGCCAGCCAAAATCTAGACTGCCGACTGGTGGATCAAAAGCATGGCACTTGCCATGGCGATTTACGTCTTTCACACGGAAGCTTGAGCCAAGCTGCGTGCCATCTTGGCAGTGCGTGCCGCCCCAGCCTTGAATGTTCAAAACCAAGAGATTGTGAGTCCCGTCAATTTCCCGTCCGTAAGTTCTGAGGAGGGTACTTTGGGGTGGGACATTATCGGATGTGTCGTTGATAGGCCGAAGAGGGTCCTTGTGAAATGCCAAGGTTCGATTGTTCCTGCTGTGTACGGCAATGGTGTTGGTCGCTGTTGCGGAGGCCGATTGCGTCGCACTGGCTGTGGCGGTGCTCAGAGCGCTGAGTAGAAAAGTCGCGTGCATCATCTTCTCCCCAGTTTCAAGTTTGGCCTATGGTGTGCTCGTCGACGTTGCTTGGAGGTGGAGACAAGAGAGAGCAGGGGGGAATGGGTAACATATACCCTTTTCGAAATCATCGCTGAGATTTGATGGAGACTAGCAAGATCGAGGGGTTATCTGTCTTACGAACTTGAGATTTGGCGGACAGCTTGTTGCTCCACCGAAACATGAGGAGCTCGGCGTCGAAGATAGATAAGCTGATGTCGAGAAGCTGGAGCTCGTCGATCTCGTCTTCGGGGCGTACAGTAAGTGTCTGGCTCCACAGAATGACTGATTCGCTGCCGACGGCAATAACCGTCTGGGAGGAATTGCTGCCGATTCGATGTAGTCAGTGCAGGACTTGAACGGCTGGGAGTGATGTGGCTGCTGTCCTGCCCATAGAAAGGGTTAGTCTGGGAGGCTTCAGGGAGGCGGGCGGAGAGTCTATCAGAGCGTGTTCATGCTCTATATCGTTGCTAAGCGGCGTGTGGTATTCATCAGTAGAGACGTTCGTGTAGAATAGAGCGTGCAAGAGTCGATATCGATATTGGAACTTGGGACGAATTGCTTAGGTCATCAGCCGGGATCGCCCGCACGGGTAATCCCGAGTCACGATCCGAATGCGAGATATGCTTCACCTCGTTCACACTCGACATTGTACAACTAACGCGTGACCACTCATCCAAAGGACAATCGCCGACAATGAACGAACTGCTAAATTTCAGCGATATCTTCACGTGCCGCTGCGGGGCCGGGACAATGTCCATAGCACACCCGGTCTGCACCATGGAAGAGGTAAGGCGCTTGCACTCCTCGTTCTACATGAGGACCTATCATGGCTTGCATCACCGGACATGTCGCTTACAGACAGCTGTTTCATCCGTCTATCCTGATACATCCAACAATGCAGACCTTCACGGCGGCTGATGACGCTCTCCTGCTGCTGGCTCCCGCAATGGCGCTGAGGTGAGTAGGCAATACGATCCGCCTGCTCTCTTATTACCACTCTACGCACGGAGGGCGGCGCTAGAATGTTGTCAAAGGATGCAGTAAGCCTACCATTGCACGCGTTGGATCCCGACTTTGATGCCGTTGTGCAGCTGCTCCTCGCTGCAGCATCTTCCTTCGTCACTCATTCAGAGTTTTGCCGAACAGTCCATTCTACACACCAAGGGCCGGAACTTCTCCTGCCAGGCAACGATTAAGAATGCCAGTCTTCAAATTGTGGAACATCTTGATGCACTGGTTGATGTACTGTCGAGCTTCGCCTCTTCCGCTTCACTTTGGTCTGGTTCCAGACGAGGATGCTGGAAAGCTTTCGTAACTCCTGCACAGCGCAAAAAGCGCACAGCCTCAATTGAAATCTCTGCCGCCTGCAAATGGATCGTCTCAAGCTCGAGAATCATTGCACCAGTTGAGACGCTGTGCCGCATACTCGCACGAAGCCGCCCTCTATCAGGAACGCTCGGTTGCCAAGCCCCTCTCGCCTGCAGCACTCTCGCGCCATCTGCCTCTGCTTGCCACTCGTTGATCCTAAACCGGTCCCTGACACGCCGAAACTTGTCGTGGCCATGCAGCGATGGTCTGTGAGGAGAGTTGCCTATCTTTGCGCAGCTCTTGCTCTTAGCAGCAATTTGGGGCCATCTGATCAGTTGGCCATGGTGAATGCACAGTAGCAAGGCTCAGCAGCGCCGCTCCAAGAATATCTTTCGTGTTGCGCTGATGTGTGCTTGACGCTTCAAGGCGAGATATGACTGCACGAATTCACTCCTATTAAGAAAGGAAAACTTCAGCTCTGGGATCTCGCCATTCTTTGGAAACGGATTTGCATCGCCTTCTGCAAACAATGACCGCCTAGACCTTAGCCGCTACGGGCAACTTCAACTACCCTTCGACTCTCAAGAGTCTTCTGACTCTGAAGACCTAGAAGACATCATGCATCAGACATACACAGCACCAATTGGTACGACCGGAAGACGACAGCACCAACGAAAAGTCAGTTGATTGATGTATTTGAATCAGCAACCATGAGCGCCACCAATGCAGAGAAACCCTCTGGCCCAGCTTCGGTAGATGGAGAGGAAGCAACAGAGCTTCATTCGGAAGATCTTGCCCAGATCGATCAAGAGGCTGCAAAACGAGACGCGGCAGACAAAAGCTATCCACCTGGTCGTTCCAAGCGGCCATCCGAGAATGTCACCGCCAGTTCCTCGAAGAGGTCGAGACACGACCAGGATGCATCGAGAATAACGAGAATGAGGACGACCCTGAGGCCGCATCTAAACAAGCCGTATTCTGTATGCGACGAGAACGGCAAAGAGCGACGAAGCAAGGTCGTGGCGGAGATCGCTGAGTTCTGGAAGAATGACTACAAGACTTGGCCAATAGTGCTAGCAAGCGGCAACAGAAGCTCCGAAATTTCTGCACCTCGAGATTGGGGATATGAGCTTCTCAAAAAGGTGTTGCTTCTGGCCCAACAGGCACATCAGCTCGGCACAGATGTGGCCAGCTTACAAAGCCGACTGGAACAAGCTTCCAAAGATCGAAAGCAAAGGACAAACGCGAGCTCGGATTGCGTATTGCCTGTTGATGTACAAGAAGTCATCAACCGCTTATCGAGCAACAGCCGACTTCAAGACGAATCAACATTTGACGGCCGCTCCCCGACAATCGCAAGAACAGAGATTGGCCGTGATGGTGATTCGGAAAATGTTTCGAACAGACCTCTCGGTGAGGTTATGATGCATAATGCAGACGCCGGCGACTTAGGTGAGGAAACCGTCCAACCGCTTGAGGAAGAGCTCTACTCGACGACTCCGCAGCCGACTCGGCCCATGGCCCAAGCCATTACGTCTGTTGCTGATCGCGGAACCCTACAAACAGTGCCTTTGACGGACCTCATTCCCTATATGGATGCCAGAGAGATTGAACAGCTTGCAACGCGGCTTTTCAGCCTCGCAGAAGCACGTAAGCGGTATGAAGGTGAAATTGCTAGTCTGGTTAGGGACTAAGCTGGTAGGCCCGTTGGCTTTGTAAATGCGCTCCTCTTGCATCTAAGGTCAATGAAATTCGAGAGCTTAACGTATGCGATCTTTGAAATTGCTTCGGCCGAAGAGAATGATAAGCAAGAAAACACGAAAAACCAAAGCTCAAGCTCACTGACGGAGGGAGCGCTTGAACAAAGTACCGGAGCCCCCCAGAAGTGCCGCAAGAGTTGAGGGGTCTGAAAGGCGTTTGGACCATGGAAGATCACGAGAATGAGACCGAGGACCAACACGATCCAATTGTATTGCACGACGAACCGACAGCAGGCCAAGATCCGGGTATCCGAATCATCGCTAAGAAGGAAGCAGAATCCGAATCAGATTCAATGCCATAGGCGAAGTGCCCAAGAGAACCAGGACCAGATCGCAATCTTGACAGCAGAGCTTCGACGGACCATGGACTTCTGGCAGAGAGGCATAATAAAATCGGATGTTGACTGCTTATCTTGATCCTTGGTCTGCCAGATCATGACTTTCTTTTGTGATTCAAGTTTGCGAACCAGCCGACTACGTGACGACCGATCGGGCCTTACACATGTTCAACAAAGAGGATTTAACAGAAGACGGAGTGTCAGCGTGCTTCCTGGTCTTAGGCAGCAAGTGGCGCTCTACGCAAATCGTGCCTGGGTATACTGTTTGAGTACCCTAGTCAAGTGTGCTACCTGGTCGTAACGCCTATCAAGCCAAGACGAAAGCCCAAGCGAGTTTCCAGCCCTGATAGATAGAGACTTTTGCTCTCCAATCTAACTGCCCAAGTCACACTACATACGACTCCCCTCTGTCCGACTGCTTGGACGTAATGTGGATGTTCTATCGATCTCCTCGCACGCATGACCGCTTCCGGGTGGACTTTGTGGGTACTGGGACATTCGATTTCTCTTCATCTTCCGCAACACCTCTCAGAGGGTCAAGTCAAGTCATCTTCGCTTCGTTGCCTTTGAACGCCTGCCTGTCTGCATTCTTTCCCTTTCCCCCGCCGACATATGACCGCATCTTCTTCGGCATCCTGAATCGAAGAAGTTGAGAATGTTGTTATGAGATGAGGAAGCGGTCAGATTTGCTGCTTTCGGAGTTCTAGTCCTTGTTCACGTTCGCTGCGTACAAATTAGAGCTTTTCCGCTGCCTAGGAAAAAAATCCCCCCCGTGTCTGAGCTGTGATCTTGGCGCCTTTGTGCGTAATTAACAGTGGATTTTTTGGAACTGCAGATGTGAGGCCTGGTACCTCGCCATCTTCGGGTGGTTCACTTGGATCAGGTGACGTTCATGTGAAGTCTGCACTAGCGGATACATCCGCTTGCGTTGGACGGAGGACCAGAAATGTTACTCGACACTTGATGCACGACTCCAGCTCGGAGTCTGAATCAAGTTGGAAATGATTTCTCAATCGAGCGAAGGTCGATATGCGTGAGCAAACATTGCACCGTCCGTCCGTCTAGGCTCGTGGCGCCATCTGATCATCGTCTTCCTTCATTGCGGTATTCTCGAGTGTTCCTCGTCTCCTCGGGAGCTCTGGCCTTGCTGTTCGTCTGTAAGTTAGGAGAATCCTACATTATCCTGAAGCGCCTTTCTTGATCATGTAGATTGTCTCGGGGCTTCTGATGCCATATCCCGCCCTACTCCGGGAGAAGGAGCCCGCGTCTTGAACAGATCGCTTCTCATTTTCCAAAGACGACTCTTTGCAGCAGAAAGACTAAGTCTTGACTTGTCTGAAGTCTTTCTCCGCGAAATCGGTCAGAGCAACCCTAATCAAGACATCGCATCATCTTCGAGCAGATCCCCAGAGGCATGGTTCACAGCATGGCATGCCAAAACACACACTTATGGCGCTTATTGAAACATTCTTGAGCCAGAGGTCTAAAGTTCACCCAAATCTCTCTCTCTCTCTCTCTCTCTCTCTCTCTCTCTCTCTCTCTCTCTCTCTCTCTCTCTCTCTGCACACTCGGCTGTATCCTGGCTTGCTCGCTGATCCGCGAGAAGAATTTCTAGATCTTCGATCTGCCCTAGGATTTCATATTTTCCCTCAAATCGATCGCTTCTCGATTTCTCCGTCGAAGCCATTGAGCCATGGCGGTCGCCATAAGGGTAGACATTAGGAGAGAATGCCCCAACAACCCTGGAGGCACGTCTGTAGGGAAGCGTTAGCGCTAGACTCGGGCGGCGTTCCCGTTCCGGTGACGTGTGGGAGCCTCGCGGTGTTTTGCGGACAATTCAACTGGCCCCGAGCGCCACGACGCTTGATTTCGGGAGTGATAATATCTCTGGAATGCGCAACGCGTATTGGCAACTTCGTCGGAGGTATTGCATGACCGCAAAATCTTGAGCAGGGATGGAGAGGTGCATAGATTGCTGTGGCGATGGAGAGACATTCTTCGAGTTGGCACAGATGGTGTAAAAGGGTCCCTTGGGTATTCATGTCGGCAGCCGTGTGACAATGAAATACTGTGCTGGTCTGGGTGTCCATAAGATTAGTAGCCGGGAAATGTCGCGTAGAATCGCGAATTGCCAATCTTGCGCCTGTTTCTGCCGTCTGGTATTACAGCGCTCTGACAGCGCACCACATCTCATCCCCTACGAGTTCCAAGACGATATAATCCTGCCTGCGATCCTCTTCAGCAACGCAGCCTCCCAGACAGCATTCATGCCAAACAACACCGCCGTACCAGTCCGGCACACGCCACGCTGTCTCTGAAACGCATCCCAAGCGCCAATACCATGATAGTCGGCATACTGCTTGAGGACCCACCCGACAAGTCCAAGCCTACTCGCTCCGAACACCAGCGCGAGGAGAACATCAGCAGTTAACGTGGTCCGTCCAGTGCGTTGCCTCTGTCGCCATCTCCAATGCATCACCGGCGTGGAAGCGTTCATCAGGATAAACGCGACGATGATCCAGACTCCCCTTTCTCGCCCCTTGGCGATGTAGACCTGCAGAAACGCAAGTCCTCCGAGGAGCGCAAAGTGGTGGAATAAGATCAAGGGTTCTCTACGCAAAACGGCCAAGGGCATGCGTTGCAGTGAAACTCTTTGCTCAGCACGTACCGTCTGCCAGTGGGATAGGAGTTTGACGGCGGTGTCGAAGAGGAGATATCCCGTCTCCCAAGATGTGATGGCATTGCCGAGATCAGACTTTCCAACAATGAGCGGATTGTTGCTGTCGTCCAGGTAGCTGGCGGAGTGCTTTTTGGGCTGGACATCGTGAGGCCATCTCTTGGATAATGCGTAGAGTGCAGCTGTACTGGAGATAAGGGAGTGTACGTCTGAGATGCCTTTGAGGTTAGTCTCCGTGTCCGGGGACGCTATGGAGGCCCAGTGGGCGCCGGCGAGGAGCGCCGAGTAGGCAGCGGTAGCCAATGAGACGATAGATACAGGGCGCGGGTCCATGATAGATGGGACGAAGGCTCAGTGGATTTGGCATGCATGCTTGGAAGGACGAATCGATGTAGAGGAGAGTTCGGCCGGTGAAGTGAGGTCAAGGTGCTCCGCAGAAAGCTAATTTGATTGACCTTGGTCAAGATTTGAAGATAGGCAAATCAAAGCAAGTTCAATACTATGGGTACGCTCATCCACAAGCTCGCAATCTTGCATGAAATATCGACGAAGCCAACAAACTCGAATAGCAGGGTATCGTAACAGCCATCAAAAACACTCCACACCCACACCCACCCCTCATCCTCGCTCATTATCGCCCTTTTGCACGTCCCGTCGCCTCAAGCAGCGACAGTCGCCGTGTTCTTATGATGTCCTCCCTTGCCATCCGTGCCGTGCATCCGCCTCGTACCAGCAGCCTTCTTGCCCGTCTGCCCGGTCAGAGATCCCCTCAATTTCATCATGGCGCCAGACATCTTATCGCCCTGCAACAACAACAAACAACATCATCATCATCAGCGATCTCTCTCCCAACATTGCACAGACTGCCTGCCAGCGGTCGAAATCACTCACCATGCTCGGCTTCCTCTTCTGGTGCCGTCCGGTGGTGCCGGAGCCACCCGTGTAATGCGTCTCGGTGTTGGAAGCCATAGGCCCCTCTCCGCCGTGTCCGCGGTGGCCGTAGCCCTTGGGGTGCGTCTTGGTCGTTTGGGTAGTGGTGGTGGTACCGGTGATGGGGTTGGTGGATTGCGAAGTCGTGACCTTTGCCTGGTTCTTGTTCCTCAGACGGTCCAGCAGACGCTTCGGCTTGGATTGATGTGGGTTGGTAGCGACGCGTGTGCGAGCCATGATTGTTTCTATGTTAATGGAGCTTCAAGGATCTCGCGGCGATATGGTAGAGTATGTCAAGAGACGGACGTCATGCTCCATGGCCAACAGCTTATATCTATACCGACAACAGCCCCGCCAGCTCCACTGACGTCGTTCGTTAATGTCGAGGTTACTTACAGACGGACGGACGTTTCTTGTGCCACTTGGACAGCGTTCCGAGCCGGGATCATCACAAGCCAGTGCACACAGTTCGCCTGTCAAATGACGCATCAAAATCCGGGGAAGCGACAGAAACTTGGTTGAGAGTTGACGATCAATTCTCGATCCGGCGAGTACAGAAGCCCGAAGATGACGGAAGGGGACCTCACCTTGATGAGAGGAGCTTCTTCGGGATGCTCAGATGCCGTGCGGTACATGAGTGAAAGTGAAGAGCTTCGGCATTCCCATTGCAGAGCGTCATGTCCACATTATCGTTGCCGCGACAAACACGCCGTCAGCGCCTATCACCTCTTCGGTGTTACGCTTCTGCGCCTCCGCATCTAAGCTAAGGCACCTTGCCTTAGATATCCTCGCGATCGTGGCGTCAGATCCACGAGGCGTAATGGTGAGGTTCCGATTCGTAGGTAGCTTACCTGTCTGCGCCACTATCTGAAGCCACGGGTGCCGGCCATCTTCATCACGTGATGATTACGACCGTAGGCCCAGTCGCAGGCAGTCGTAGGCAGTCGACGCAGAAGAGTTGAAAGGCGATGGGCAATTCAGCGCCACCAGCACAGATCCGTCTTCGCTTCAACGATTCCCCTGAAATCCATCAAACTTCTCTCCGCCTTCATTGTCTCCATGCGTATTCTCTGGAGGCCCATCCACATACTCCTCCGCATATTGCCTCAGCCGGTTCGCCTCCGTCGTCAAAACAGCATTGAAAGATTCCAGCTCTTCCTTGACCTCCCCGAACTCCACCATGTCAATCTTACCCTGCTCAAGCTGTTGTCTGACAAGCTTGGCTTCCTCCAGCACCACTGCCAGCCCCTTCTCAATCGCACTCTCCATGAACTGCGCTCGTTCAAAGTACACCCGTCCTTTATCAAGCATTGTTCTCACATCATCAGCAGCGGTCTTCGCGAGTTTCTTGGAAATAATGCGATCGCTACGTTCGATCATGTCTCTCAGTTCCGCTCGGTCAGCATCGCACATTCCCTCCTCCTTCCGTAGCCGCCGTTCTGCCTGTCGGGCCTCCCGTTTCAACCTACGCAACGCACGAGCGCGGTTGACTTTCCACGTGGTCCTGTCTTCAGGTATACACAAGTAATCCGCAACGTTCATCTTCATAGCCGAGGGCTCGACTTGATCCCTGATCCGAGCATCAATCTCGTGCGTGCGAGTTTCGACCTTCGGCTTTTGCGAGCTGGAAGAGAAGAAGCGTTTGGCCGAGAAGCCTGGCGGGCGGCCACGCGCGAATGTCGAGGACGAGTCTCCGCGACCCTTTCCGCTTATCGCGCGGTACAGCGATCTTGAGGTCTTAGCGGGAGCAGGTCGAGGGGCTTCGTTTTCTGCGAGTCTTTCCGAGTCTTCGCGCGCAACGTCTTTCGCTCCCCACAGCGGTGTGTCTGCAACTTGTGGCATAGACTCAGCTGCATTTGAGTCTGCCACTCCAGGACTCCGAGCTTGCTTTCCTGAGCGGAGCGTATTAGGAGGCTGAGCAGTTCGGTCCCCTCTTGGCTGAGAACCCATCTGAGGCCATCCATGTTGGTATCCAAAGCTGTAGCCTTCCCCTCCTAGTCCATCAGCAGTAATGCCTGAGAGCAAGCTATGTACGTCGAGTTTCTGGCGGGACGGGACCCTCTCACTGGCATCTCTCGTTGCTCGCAGCAGGTCGAAAACAAAATCATACTGAGGCTCGGCATACGAACGATCATGGGAGGCTTCGGGTTGGGAAGGTTCGTCTCTAACCTGGCCACCTGTTGATGAATGCGAATTGGCCTCTGCGGATGGCGGTTCGGGCAATCGGATCTCGTCAGCGCCGCCCCGATACGCCTTCTTGCCATAAGCCAACCCGTAAACTGCCTCGCTGTCCTCACTCGACCGCTCGTCCAGGTAACAGTTACTTACTCTGGCCACCACGATGACATGGTCGCCAACATGGACGCACTTCTCGGGCATTAGGTGCGCTCGGATGTGTGCAATAACAGTATCCGGTCGCGAAATTGATGGGGGAAATGATCCATGAGAGTAGGTGATGTCGACGCCCAGTCGCTCCAGCTGTGAAAAGCCGTCTTCCGGTTCGTCATGGGCCTGCGTAAAGATGTTCGCCGCGGCCGCGCCAGCTGGTGAGGCTGCCATGAGATGAATGCGCAACTCGTTCGACGCAGAGATTGCGTCCCACGTCCGGCTTGGAACTTTGAGATTGAAAGAGACGATAGCTTGCGGCTTGAGTGCGACTGTGTTGAAGGACGAGACCGTTACAGCACGCGCGCCTCGTCCCTGATTATGCTTGCGATCCTCTGCCTCGTTCAATTGAGAAGTGATGACAACGACAGGATGCGTCAATGTTCGAAGGGCAGTACGTACTTCGTCGCTCACTCTGGCAGCTTCTTGAAGGTACTCTGCCATTTGCGAGGCCGTCTTGTTCCCGGAGGTCTGTTCGGTAAAGGCTTTGGACTCTTCAAACTTGACCTCGGGACTCGGAATACCGCTGCTCTGACATACGATTCGCAATCGAGCTTTCAGCATGTCATCGAATCTTACCAGTGACGAGTAATTGCCCATGACCTCGAAGAAGATGTCGCCTCCTATTGCAGATCTCGAGCAGGATGAACAACTCGTCTCCATCGCTATAGCGCGCAATTCTTCGAATTTTACTGTGCGTAGAATCGACTTGTGCGCGAGGCTGATCTCTCCAATGGAATACTTCCGCTTGTAGAGGGCTGAGGAATCTGCCGCTTTACTCTTTACCGTTTCAGCCTCGTCTTCCCACTGCTGTTGTTGTTCGAGTGCGTCTCGTGTTATTGTTGGTGCCGTCTGAGCTTGCGGAGGTGCGACCCGCGTCTCATTATTTCCAGCATCTTGACCTGGCACGCTTTCATCCCCAACTTCTTTCGCAGCTGGCACTTCCGGCATTGTTGCGTTCATATCCACGGGCTGCAGCTCGACTCGCAATTTTGGGTCCTGCTGCCGAACTCGACGTACGAGCGATTTTCGAAGCCTTTGCAGACCTTCAGGTGTACTAACCAGGTACAACTGTCCATGTTGAGCGTAATGATGCATCGGCAAGCGGACAGTTTGAGACAAAGTATCCACGAAGCTATGCAGTTCATGAATATGCTGTTGGCTTGTGCCAGTATTTTCAGCGGTTACCTGAACTTTCACGCGCTGGTACGCTTCCTCTGGGAGAGGCTCTGAGCTCTCTAATTCTGCTGGGACGAGAGAAATTTGCATGTTCCGGACTTCCTGTGCAAGTCGATCCTCGAGCAACAGTCTAGCTTTCATGACCGTTTCTCGAGGTCCTTCAATGAAGATCTTGCCAAGAGATACTGTAAGACCGGGGATCCTCTTGGTGTTCGGTAAGCCTTTTACAAATCTTCGAAGCACCATGTAAATTTTCCGCTGTCTCTTCGCGTTACCAGGTCCAATATGGACCATGAAACGCCGATCTTGCTTGCTTGCACCGGGAGCGCTGTCTCCCTTACCGGCAGAATCGTGGCCAGCACCGCTATCGCGGACCTGGACCTGATTAATGGCGCGGGGCGTACTTGTAAAAGTATCTCGCGAAGAGCCAAATGTGTCAGTTGCGGTCTTATCCTGCTCAGTCCCAGGTTGTCTCTCGCCATCAGATCTTGCTAGAGAAGGTTTCGCAGCCTGAGGAGCCCCCGAATCCGCGTTCTTGCCCTGTTCCGCGGTGTCGGACCGCTCTATTTCCCGAAAAACATCCTTGAGCCAAAAGCATGCATCGCGAACGCCTTGCGGGTGCCCTTGCAGCCGGAATGAGCGGCCTCTTCTTTTTGGAGCAGGGTGATTGTTAGACAGTAGAAGTTCAGGCTTCCCGACCTTGACAAGGACGTCATATCTGGAATGCACCGACGCAAGACTATTGCGGGCCATGAATTGATCGAACTTGTCATCTGGCAGGACAACCTCCACCTCAGCAAAGTCCCTCTTTCGTTTGCGAAGAACGTGCGTGTACAGAGGTAATCTGCGTGCAGGCGCTTCAATCCGCGAGAGATGCCTGAAACCGGCGAGTGGATCATTTTCATCTTCCGCGACAGCCTCAACGTTCAAGTTTTCTGCAGGGGGCGTGACCGACTCCTTAGTACTCGAGGTGGACTCCTCTCCGACAGGCGTAGAATCACACCAGGTAAACTCAGAGAGATGGTCTATCAGGATTTCAGCATCGGCGTGCGTTCCAGATATGAAGACCGAATGGACAAGTCGGTTTCGCGCCTTCATTGGATGCTTCGATGAGGCCATGAGACCGACCTCACCATTGAAAAGCTCCAGCAGCAATTGTAGATCAGGCCCGTACTCCTTTTGGGCGGCCATCAGCGCAGTATTGCTTAGAGCAAATTTTACATCAACATGATCGCCATCGCGATGTTGTACGATGTAGTCTCCAGCTTTTACCTGCGAAGACCCCGCGACCATCCTATCGTGAGGTCTCCCAAGTCTGTGCTTGTCCAGAATCAGGAGTGCCCGTACGACATTGCCCGGGACGTCACTAGAAATGGAGACAAGCCATCGACCCTCAAGATCCTTAATGCCGTCTTCGTCAGGTCTTTGTCCTCTCCCATCCTGTACCTGTGCCTGCACCACGTGTTCATTCCAGAACCACGAAGAGAGATCTCCATACTTGCTCCGCAATTGCTCTACTTGCTGCCCATCCATCACACAGTCTACTCGAACAACGGTCTCAGATCGCTCTCGAATAACCTTCGTTCCAAGTCCCAATGTTGAGAATGGCCTCTCCGATTCAGTGGCGAAAGGTATGCGATTCAGAAGCTTAGATGGCCCGTCGAGCTCTGAGTCGACCTCGGTGTGGTTAGAGAGCTCAGCAGGGCCAACTTCTTCAGTATTGTCGCCATCCTCGAAGTCCGTCCAACGAATATTTATTTTCCTAATTGGAACCCCGTTCACCTCAGCGTATTTCTCCGTGCGAGTCTCATGTTTGACGATCCTAACCCTCGGTTTGGGCGCACCCGCACGTGAACCTTGGAGTGGAGCTGCTCCTTTTCCACGAGCTCTTTTACTGTTATTCACGCTCGATGCCTGGTCTATGCTTGCCCTTTTAAGGTCCTTGTTGAGTCTCCTGCGGATTCTCGAATCGGAATGGGTACTGGCCGAGGGGTGAGCACGGATCGAGAAGGCATCGTCCTCGACAGCTTGCGTCGTGGTCCGTCGGGAGTGCGGCGGTGATGTAAGGAGAGTCCATCTGTAGAAAGCCCGGTAGAAACGCCCTGAGGCTGTTCCCGAGATTTGCATTGGGTGGAACGCTCTCGCAGACGTTGAAGTAGGAGGTGGAGAGAAGCATCGAACGCGCGAGCTTCAAGCTTCAAGCTTCACATGCGAGATGTCTTGGCATCCCCGAACCTCCGCAAAGTCGGTGCACCTCAGTCCCATACTACATGTCCTGTTATGATCTATCTCCAACAGTGCAGCATCAAACATGTCGCTATCAACCTCTCTTCGCCGTCCCATATGCGCGTCCTGTCGCCGTGCCGCCACGAACCAGGTCCGACACGCCACTCTCCTGCGACGGCCGAAGAAACCCTACACCTTCACTCAGATGATCACCCTCAGCGACGGCAGCACGTTCCTTCACCGAACAACGTCCCCGCAACCCATCTATCGAAGCACAAAAGACACCAAAAACAGTCCACTCTGGAACCCATCATCACAGAAACTGCTGAACGTAGAAGAAGACGAGGCTGGAAGATTAAGGAGATTTAGAGCCAGGTTCGGGAGAGGGTTTGATGCAGAGGCCCTGGAAGGGGGAGAGGAGGTGAGTGCACGTGAACTATACAAGTCTACGCAATGAGGAGTGTTCTGGCTGACCGGTGGTTGTTTTGGTAGGCACGAGAGGGTGAAGAAGCACTAAAGCCTGCAGAATCGCAAGAAAGTCTTCTGGATCTAATCAGCAGTGTTGGGAAGAAGGCAGAGAAGAAAGGCGAAGCGGCTGGCGTGAGAGAGCCTGCAAAGAAGAGCGGAAAGGGCAAGGGAGGGGAGAAGTGAAGATGAAATACCAATGCTGAGACAGAGAGTTCATGCGCACTTCCCGAGCAAAGGGGACGAGGTGGAATCGCGGAGTTGTAGTCGAAGTCAGAAAGCAAGAGATCGGGTACGTCGATTCGATAGAATGGACGAGCACGTCAAGAAGAAGGAGAGTCCGCGGAGAGACGTTGTGATTCGAAGGAAGAGGTCCAGACATCACATGGACCAACGATGTACATCTATTCGATACCCCAAGATTTGCTGGCCTACTTTGCTCCTCTCAAAACCTCCCGCGATTCATCCTGCTGCGTCTCCTGTACCGATTCTTCTCGCCCCAAAGGCTTCCCGGCACAATCAACCCCCTCAGGAGCAACGACATTATCAGAAAAGTAATTTCGCCGGCTCCGTCCCATGCACAAGATCCACAATCCCCTCCATCCCCTCAATCACCCACCCTCACACGGACTCGCAGCACTGCCTTACACTGCAACTTCAAAATCACATCACTACTACCCGTGCCCCTCCAATCCCTCAAAACCAAAACTCCCAACACGGAACTCACTCGTATCGCAATTCCCCGTCGTCGCGGCATTATACGACCTTCCCTGCGTCAGGGCAAACATCCCACTCGCGTTCTCCAATCTCAAACATGACCGAGTCCTCGCTCTCCTCAATCATGTGGATATCCGGAAGAGAACTCCCGTCCAAGTTTTGACATATGTCCCCCACCTCATTATTTCCTCATCGATCGTGACATTCTCTCACCGTGACGTTTCCCACAATCTCATCATAGACGCCCTCATCACATTCCGAAAAAGAAGTGATATGATCAAATGAAATCGTATCCGGTCCGTTGGTATTCAGGGAAGAACGATCAAATTCGAGGGCTCTTATTCTCCATTTCCTTCTCACAAGCTATGACGATACTGCAAGACTCACACTCTCTTCCCAACACGCACCATCAGAATGGCGAGGCAAGCGAAGCAAGCAGAGAACGGGGATGTTGATGTTGGGTTGGGGCGTGGTGAAGAACGTGACGATGAAGAATCCAAAAAGAAAAACAGAACATCTTCTAAAACACCTCGTCATGCCCCTGTACCCTCAAAAACTAGAAGTACATTTATACGCATCCCAGTCAAGTTCAGATCCAGCATACCTAGCATCACAAGAGAGCGCCGGGAAGGAAAAAGAAAGACAGCCACATTCATGAAAAAGCCGTCCTTTCTGGTCTTTCCCTCCCAACAGTATCATATCATAACATGCTTTTGATGGCTTTAGAGCTCGTCGTGGTCCGCAACCTCCTCGTCACCACCAACAGCCTGCTTGACCGCTTCCTTGGCAGCATCCGTAGCGTCAGCCGCGGCACCCTTGACCTTGTCCTTGATGACCTTCTGTGCGCCCTCAGTGGCGGCCTTGGCCTGCTCGGGCATGCCATCGGTCTCAACGGCCTCAGTGCTCTCTGCACCCTCGGCCACAGCGTCAATCTTGTGGGAGCCGTTATCGCGGATGAAGTTGGCAAGGTCCTCAACAGTCCGAGAGCCGGAGTAGTCCACCGGAGTGTCCTTCTCGCCAGCCTTGAAGAGCTTGATGGTAGGGAAACCGGCGATCTCGTCTGGGATGTCGTTGGCGGTGGCATCGACCTTGGCGATGACAATCTTGTCGGCGTGGCCCTTGTACATGGTAGCCAGCTCGTCATACTTGGGAGCGAGAGACTTGCAGTGTCCACACCAAGGAGCGTAGAACTCGAGGAGAACATCTTTATCGTCATCCATCACAACATCCTGGTAGTTCTTGGCCACGACAATGGTGACTGGACCCTCCTGCTTCTCTGGAATTGGCTCGCTCTTGATCGATGGCTCAATCTTGCCAGCCACGAAGTCCTTGAGAAACTTGCCGATCTTCTTCTGGCTGAGGTCCTTGGCGTCACCGGCGGAAGAGTAAGGGAACTTCTGGTTCTTGGAGATGTCCTGGATGGCAAAGGCGGGCCACTTACCAACCTCCAGGTTGAGGTTGCTGGCGTGTTGGCCAAAGGAGGAAGCGTCGATGGTAGCGAAGTTGACCTTGCCCTTGTGCTCCTCGGCGACGGGCTTGAGGGCCTCAGCGAGCGAAGTGCGCTCTTCGGGGGTCTCGGCGAAGATGTAGGCGAGAGGAATGCCAGCCTAGAGTCATCAGTCAGTACTCGAATGTCATGTGCTAACGATCGATCATTCACGTACCGCCATGTAGTCAGAGTAGGTGTCAGGACCAACCTCGCCAATCAATGGCGTAGCAGCGGTCTTTGCGAACTCAGTGATATCGTCCTTGGTGAACTTCTTGGTGAACTCGTTCTTGCCCTCATCGAAAGCCTTGTAGAGAACAATCGCGGGTTGCTTGACGCCCGCAGCCTTGGCGAGCGCCTCATCGTTGGTAGCTCCAAAGAGATAAGAGTCCCTGAGCTCCCCAGCGACCTCTGCGAACGTTGCGTTGGACGTCTTGTCGTCCGCGGCAAAGTATCCAACCAGAACAACCTTGTCTGCGGTCTTGAACTCGTCGTGGGCCTCCTCGCTGGCGATGTCGGAGACGGCAGGTAGAGATTGCTTGACCATGTAAGAGACGATGGCATCGGACTTGCGCGGGCCCGAGTATGGCGAGACGTTCTCTTTGCCTCGGAAGATCTTGAGTGTGGGATATCCCTCGACGCCAAAGCTCTGGCAGAGATCTTGCTCGGCTGTGCAGTCGACCTTTGCGAGGGCGATTTCCTTCTCCTTCAATGCTGTCGCCGCCTCCTCGTACTCGGGAGCAAGCGCTTTGCAGTGGCCGCACCATGGCGCGAAGACTGTGCAAGTAGACCGTTAGTGGGGCTCACAGCCGATCGAATCGACATGAAAACTCACATTCGCAGAGGACAAGGCCATTCTCCGCAACGAAGCCGTCGAAAGTGTCCTTAGTGAGGTCGTGAACGTCGCTGGCAAGCGCCAACCCGGCCGCAGCCAGCAGTCCAAAAGAGTATCGCATCCTTCTTAAGAGTCGTCAACAATGCAGCGCTGCGGTATTGTGCTCGGTCGAATGGGTGGTGTTGTTGGGTGATATTTGTACACTGAGTAGTAAGTAAGAAGGATGTGTCTGAGAGGACTACTGGCAAGGTGTCAAGTGCGCTGGAGGATCAATTGGAAACAGCACGAGCAAGGTTCAGGGTCCAGGACAGCTCCGCGCTTAAATGCTTCTACAAGAACGACACCTGTTCACTCGCCCTGTGCAATTCTTATCGAAGAACTATCCGCAGCTAAGATCAATTCACCGGCTAGATAGTGTGCTAAATACATGGCTCTATTCCTCATATCTCGAACAGCACCTATCCTCGTCGCGTATCGTCCACAACGTCCAACTCAAGCCTACCTTAGCAACGGTTAAGGATCTCTGGCTCCCATGAAACGTCTCGGCAGCGTACGGCACTTGAAGACGAGGGTATGTGAATCTGATACCGTATTCATCAAGAGCATTTCCAGATACTGTCGCACTCTATGGTAGATACATGCTACATCAAAAGAACAGATGCGAGCGGCCGCAAAGAAGCAACGGATATTACTCTTTGGGAAAGAAAGTATGGACCCACCATCACGTTCATCTCACACCATTCTCACCATGTGCAAAAGGGGAAAAAGTCACACCGCAAAGTGAAAGACCCAAAAAAATCTTTACACTTCCATCTGCATCATGTAAGCCTTGACATTGCTTCTCGTTCTGTGTTGGTACAGGGATCGTTCAAATCTATCAAGCTACAACGTTGACATGCCGTAGCCCCGCCCATCCGAGATGGCTGACGGTCATCCTATCCGGTACACAAAGAAATGACGTTTCGTGGAGGATACTACACTGCCAGGACGCTTGAGCCGTCTCCCTTTCGACTGAAGAGTTTCCTTATGCTCAGCGTGCGTGACGTTTTGCTCGATTCCATCGTCCTGGGCGAATTGGTGACGGACGAATCGTAGGTTTTGGAGTTGGGACTGGAAAGGTACTCCTTGCTCTGCTGGCTGGCTTGTGAGGGCGTCAACGGCCCAGTAGTCTTTGGAAACAGCCCGAGTCGAGAGCCTGAAAGTGACTTGTCGGCATTGTTGCCTTTGCTGTCGTTCTTCGGGTCAAGATACGCGTCCTGCCGACGCCCACTCGTAAGCTCCCTCTCGCGGTCCTCCGTGTAGTCTGTCGGGGATGAAGTGCTGCGCTTACGCTCCACTGAGTAACCAGAGTCAATTGGTTTTGGTACTACGTCCTGCCTCGGCGTGCTCTTGATGCGCGGCGAAAAAGTCTTGAGCTTCCCCGACAGTCGTCTGGAGAAGCCAGTGTTGATAGATGACAGTCCTTTCCTATCCTCCTCGGTCGATCTTACAGATTTGGGAACGAGTTTGATTTCGGTTTGGGACCGGTCCACCTCCGTGCCTATGCGCTTTCGTGGTATTGAGATGCTGGGGGATTTGGCGATTGCATTGGTCCCTTGGCTCCTAGACCGACTGAAGCGAGACTTGGTGGACGTTTTGGGATGGGCTTTGAGCATGTCACTAGTACTCCGACTGTGCGAATGCGCTGAATTCCGAGTATGTGATCTTGGGGCGCCATCCTCATATCGATCGGGAGGATTACTTCGCAGCGGACCAGATTCGCGCAGATAGCCTGGTCGGTCCCTCGGGTCTTCTCTCGCTGCTTGCATTACGCTGTTCTGTACCGTAGATTTGGTTGGCGTTTTCGTCAGACTGGAAGGATTTTGTGAGCCCGGAACAGGAGCTTGTTCCCGGGGTCTCTCAAAGCGGGTCTCAAAAGGCACAGGATGTGGTTTGGCGATTGCAACGTGGACTGCACCGGTTCTGCTGTCCGGCTCCTTGGGTAGCGGCTTGTCGACCCATGGCCCAGGCTTACGAGGGACCGAGCTCTCCTTTGCGTATTTCGAGCGACGTGCGGTTGAGGCCTTCCCCGATCGGCTTGATTCCGTCGGCGATAGAGTACGGGTTGGCTCCATATTACGTCGACTTGCCTCACCAGCCAGCTTGGAGATTTCACTGCTCACGTTGTTCAATTCCACTAGCTCGTTTTGGAGAGTCTGGCCTTGCACTACAAGTTCTTTGAGGAACTCCATCCAGCCTTGCTCATTTCCTCGCATGGCAGCGAAGACTTTGGCAATCCCAGCGTCGCCAGATGGCCAATGGCGCTCGACGCCGTTGAGGTACTGACGCAACTCTTGTGTGGACCTCAAGCCACATTGAACGTCGTGAAGAGCATCGTTCAGCGCCTTGATGGTTCTGCCGAAAATCTTCTCAATCTTCTCGTTGCCCTTGAGAAGATCTGACCGGAATTGCTTCTCGTCCAGCATCGTCTGGAACACGTCCATGTGTTGCATTGGCAGCCGGAGGTAGCGGATACGCTCCTGAACATCACCAATGGCCAGCTCGAAGTCGTCGGAAGTGCGCTCGAGGAAGGCATCGACCTGGTTGACATGACTCTGCAAGATCTTGGCCACTTCTTCGTTGCTCTTCGCTTGTCTCTGCTGCAACAAGTGCATCCCGAAGACGATCTGAGAAATGAGCTTTTGGTATGGATGGTGATTCCCTCGACGCTGGTTCTGCTTCCATCTTGTAATGCGCTTGGCGTCCTCGTACCGCTTGGCGGCAAGCAACTCGCGTCGTCTCATCTCTGCGTTGTACTGCTGGTCGGAATCGAATTCGTAATCGGCGTCCGCCTCGGCTGCCTCGACGATGGACTCCTCGAAGGCAGCCTGGAGAGAGGGAAAGGGGTGCGTGGGCGGTGTCATGTCCACGAGCGATTCGGCGTCGAAATCGGCATCGTGGAAGGGCATTGCTTCGTCATCGGCGTCAGGCTCGTCGCCTGACACAGACATGGAGTGAAACTCGTCCTCGCTCCCACTCGAATCGTAGAAGGCCATTATTATTGCCAGGCGTCCAGGCAGGAGAGGTGCCGGCAGCGGGGCAATCGATCGGCTGGGCGATGAAACGGATAGTTTTGGATTGACTCGGGGATCGAGGGTGTAAGCTGCAGGTACTGCACACAGAAGCGGACTAGGAGAGGCAGTGGTTATCGGTCGATATGGGCGAGAATGCTGTCGCACATCTCTCCGGGCGTTCCATAAGAAGGGATGTGGGTGACGGGTGCGCGACGAGGCACGGCCTGTCCCCGGGCGATGAGTAGGAGGGAGGGAGAGAGAGTGGTAGGAGTGAGGAGTCTGGCGTACGGCTGTACCACCATTATTGGCCACAGCGCAGCTCTTGTCTTGGGCTCGCGGGCGGTCTCGTGCTGTACACTTTCCTCTCCGCTCTGCTCCGCGCCGCTGTGCGCTCTGCTCTGCGCGCCGTGGGCTGTGAGCTCTTGTTGGCTCTTGCTGCACAGTGAGAAGAGTGCCAGGTGCAGTGCCGTCGCGGGAGCGTCTCACGTCCCGAGCTAAATGAGCTCCGGACAGGGAATGACGTACTGTGACGCTTCCGATTGGCGCGCGAACTGCCCGCGAACCACCCCACCACCAAGCCACGAGAAAGGAACAACCTTTCTCCGTCCTCTTCCCGTCCCGTCCCGCTGCCCCAACATCCACCGGCTAGAGCCATGCCGCAATGCCGTCCTCGCCCGCCTCCACAGCCTAAACCCATCTAGTACCTCACAAATCCTTCCGTGCCGTCCCCCGTCCCCGTGCAGACGCGCGCCAAGCCGAGAGTCAGCACACAGGAGCGGGTCTTCCGAGCTAAACGGGAATTTCAGCCGTCGGGTGACTTCCCGCAGCCATCCACCGACCGCACCGTGCAGCTCCGGCACCGCGTTTCAGGTCGTCGCATCGCACCTACAGTATCTTCCCTGTCTCGGTCCCGTGACTGCTTCTTTACAGACCAACACCCCATCTCCGTGGCAAGCTGCTCTGCGCGCCCGCGTCGCGCGTCATGGCAACTGCTCCGGTCGTGGACCACCACTTCAATGGCGACAGCAGACTATTAAACGCGACATTCGAAAGACGAACCGAACTGCGGACGGCCCTCGCCACTCTCCAACAGGAACTGTCGCGGATCGAGGGCTTCCCGTGTCAAGTCACTGCCGACATCAGATTCAACGTCTTTGGCCCACCTGCTAGGGAGCACGTATATTCAGTCTCCATCACCGACAGCGGCTTTGACTCGGTCGTCTTCGCCCGCACCAAACTCCTTGCCGGCCGTGGGTCTCGCGCTGCTTCCGCGAGCTCTCCGGCCTCAGGTCATGGAGACCGGCGGCCTTCCTCCTCCCGCAGAGGCGCTGAGGATGACGATGTCATGGAGATTCGGCCCTTGAAGAAGCCCAGGACCGAAGGCGAGGATGGCTTACCCACTCCGTCTCGTGCGAGCGTGTCAGAGGACCCCAACACTTCGCAGCGCGTCTACGAGGTCCTCAATTACGTCAAAGACTGGAAGGATGAGTGGATGCGACAAGGCGGCTGGCTCTTTGACACCTTGAATGGGGCTGCCAAAACCACTCAGGATCAACATCAGGCTATGGAGAAGAAGCTGGACTCCGTCCAAGACACTCTGGGCCAGAGTATCAACGCTGCCAGCGCGACGACAATGGCAGAGCTGGCCAACATCACGAAACTGTTACCTTGGCTGGAACACTGCCGAAAGACCAACGCGGACAAAGTGCAAGCTAGAGAGGAGAAATGGCGATCAAGTAGTGCCACGTTCCATGATCAGAATCGCCGGGAGAGGGAGGCTGCGGAGAAGCGTCTGGACGATAAGTTGGAGATGCAGCGACGGCTACTGATCAAGGTCGCGGAAGCAAATGGCGTCGATGTGGACGACGTGAGTGATAAGCCGAGTAGAGAAGCGAGTCTTGGCGCGCAACTCACAGCAGAACTGAACATGGAAGCGTTACGAGCGGAGGGGAACGGAGACTCTCGTCAATCCTCAAGAAACGAGCCAATCAACATTGACGACTGAATGACTGCATGGACTGTTTCTGAATGCGAAATCATCTGACAGTATGATCACCAACCACGCCAGCGCACCCAGACATCCTCGACCCTTTCTGGATCTAGTTTTTCTGAGTCAACGACGAGATACCAGCCGAAGTGCGCCCCAGCTATGCAAGCATGATTTGGCCAGACCAGCAGCTTCTCTCCAATTTGCAGTTGCCGGACATTCTCTTGAGAGCCCTCCCAGGTCAAGTTGCCGTGCTCCTGCGAAACACGGCCAACTATCCAGCCGGTCTTTGAGCCTTCTGGATCATAGAACTCAGTACTGTTCATTGGCCATGGTGATACAACTCCCCATCCCGGATAGCTCTTGCACGGCTCTCGACCCAATACGAGAGATCCAGCGGCGATCAAGGCTTCCGGCTTCTCATTGCGATCTGGATAGACACTTGCTACTTCTGTCAGAATTCGCAGTCCGAGATCTTTGAAGGATAGCAAGCTCTGGTCTGGAGCATTGGCAGCATGCACCGGCCTGGCACGCGTGGCGAGCTGCTGCATGTCCATCACAGGATAGACTCCAGCATGGACTTCCACTGTGAAAGACTTCCTGCATTTGTCGAGCATATCACGGTACTCCTTCCCACTCTCTGTCTCGTGCAGCAAGTTCTGAATCGAAGTGGCGGTCGGCGTAGCACCGAGAGACAGCACCACTTTCTTCGAAGAAGAGCCTCCTGCGCCAGCTGCTTTCAAGAAGTTGACTGCACCCTCTCGTAAACCGCTCAGTTCCTCCGACATAAACTTCACCGCCTCTTCCGGACTAGACACGCCATAGCTATGACCCATATGCGTGTACATGCCTCCGAGCACAGTTTTTCGCGATCCGCTCAGCGCCTCGGCAATCTCCGCCAGCTGACGGGAATCCGATGCAACTCCCTCTCGATGGTATCCAACATCCACTTGCACCCACACAGGAATCCGTCCCGGCCAGACAGTATCATCGATATTCTCCAAGAGCCGAATATGCGTCACATGGTCTACAAAGAGACCCACAGATCCTTGCCCCAGAACGCGAGCAATGGCAGCCAGACGCAGAATCGCAGAAGGAGAAACGGGCAATCCGTAGAGAATGTTTATCCCTTTCCCTTGCGATTTACACTCCAGCAACCAAGGGACCAAATTCTCAATCTCGGATACCGTGGATGCCACCAAGTTCACGGTTTTCGAACCTTTCCCGACTTGTAACTCCGTGAGTTCCGTAGTCTACCAACCAATCAAGTCAGCCATCATTACATATTCTTTCATCCATCCCCTCATCCACTCTGAAACAAACATCTCCCCGATCTCTTCTGCTTTGCTTTGCTTACTTTATGCGTCTTCACATGCGTCCGGAAACCCACTCCCAGTTTCTCGCAGCTCTCCAGCATCAGGCGGCAGTTGCGACGTATGACCGCTACATCCAGAATCGCGGCCGGAGCTTGAATCTCCCGGATCTGTTTTCCAAGGAATTGTAGTTTGAGATTTGCCGCGGAGGGCTGCGGGTAGAGGGATGTTGCCATGTACGCTGCCGCCGTCGCCGCCGCCGCCGCCATTTGTTTTTTTTTTTCTTTGGTTGATGAACTTGGGATTGGAATCGTTGGGGGGTTTGGTTGGTTCGGGAAAAAGTTATGTCTTTTTCGATCGATGTGTTGGTCCAGTGTATCGGATAATTGCCGCTGAGGAGGGTTCCCTTCTAGGCCACTGCAGAAATGCAAACCTTTGAAGGAAGTATATATAGAGATATAGGATCTGGGCAAGTTAGTTATATTTGCTAGAAGATGGGGAGCTTCTCCTCGAGCTAAGCTACCTTACGGCCAAATGTTGGCCGAAGCGGCTGTGCTGGTCCGCCGGTGTAGGTGAGCTTCTTTGTCGTACAGAATCCTGCTAACCCGTGAGATTTTTTCTTGAAACTTATTGCTTCTACGCTGCACACTGGATAGTGAGGGAGTATCTATACGCCGGAGGGTTTTGGCTGAAGGATGATGCGCCGCCCTATAAGGTATATGGGCTGGGGTGGCCTGGGGGGGGGGGGGGGGGGGCTGGGGGGGCAGGTAAAGAGTGGCGGGTTTTGGCTAAAGGATGAAGCGCCCGCCCTGGACATGGGTTGGGTTGGGGTTGCCTGAGGGTAGGTAGGTAGCTAAAGATTGGTACGCAAAGCAAATGGGAAGGGAGGAAGAGTGTACCTATGCTATCGTTTCTAACCACACGTCCGACCGGTATTACTAGTACGTCCCCGAGCGATTCCGGGCGTCGTCCGAGTATAGGGAAGGCTAAATACCTTAGGGAAGTAGCCTAGGGTAGGTAGGCTGAATACTCTAGGGAAGCAGCCCGGCCCACGTATGGTCTGTCGCTACGTACGCCCGCAGTAGGCCTCTACTAGATCCGACTACTAGCGATAGCGAGGCCGCCTTCTAAAATTTAGTAGAGAAGATTTTGTCTTTACCTCTTCGAGACTTTTAGATATAGCCTCTCGCTATTTAAGACCTATTCCTTCATACCTACGAGTATATTCTATTGCAAGTTTATTAGCTAATCAGATCTGCCAGATATACTAGTAATACCGGTCGGACGTGTGGTTAGAAACGATAGCAAAACCGCAGAATGGTCGATTTCGGGACTTGCATCAGCTCGAAAATCGGCAAAGATTTCGTAGTGTAAAAGGAGGGGGCAACAGGAGGAAGCAAGAAATCAGGAACAGTGGGCAATCCCGTTTCTGCGGGACGATAATGCATGACGCCGATGTTCTGGCGTCAATGTTCTCCGTGTGGATCACGTCGCCGGCATGTATGTGAAGAATTGAGGGGCCCCAAGCTCGAAGGGGATAGATGAGAAGTTCTTCTAGGTCACGGCAGGGCAGCTGACCAGAACCACTATGCTAGGAGTACTCAATCGCAGACGGCTCTACCACTACATTCTTATACTCGGTGCAAGCGGCACTCCATACAGACCTGCAATTGGCAGCGATGGCACCTGAGTATGAACTGCCGGTGTTTGGCTGTGCACATCTCGCATCGAAATATTCTGTTCCCATTCCCCTCGACCCTCTCAAACTTGCGCTTACCGCGATGTTCGCACTCGTCGTCGTTCCGTAAGTTATCTTGAAGCTGATTGATACGCCTCTGGCGCTCAGCGGGACGAATGTTTGGAGCGGCTCGATCGACCACTTCTTCAGCCCGGCGCAACAGATTGCCTTCTTCCCACAGAGTACATCTGCATCGACGAGGCCTCGTCCACTCCTCGCCGCAGCCATAGCAGAATTCGGCTGTACAGCGACATCTGAGAAATATCAGCGACTATCTTGCCCGGACTAGGATTGCGGACTTACATCATGTGGTTGCATCCAAAATCGATCGAGACCAGTGCACGACAAGAGAAACATCGTCGCCAATTCAGCTCCCTGCCAAGCTGTAGCGTGTCCTGGAGGTCTATGTCTGCAGGACAGTCGTCCTCATGGAATGTCTGCTTACACAACGCACAACTCTGTGTGCCGCAATGCCGACAGACGGCCTTGCCAGCAGTGATGTCGACTGGTGAGACGAATCTGCCGCATTCTGCATTGCTGCAGTACGTCTTGTCTCTGGTATCGCGCTCCAATTGACCATCCTGAAATGCAACTAGCTCGTCCTCTTCGAGAACACTCTTGATGACTTCAAACGGCACTGTCTCGCCACAGCAGCGAGGTGGTAGGAGATTGAGGTCACGCTCGACGATACCGCGCATGATGAAGGTGTGCAGGCAGTCTTTGCAGTACACATGCTTGCATTCAAGCTTGGTAACGTCGACTGCGCGGAACGAGTCGGCGCAAGCGATACACTGGGTTCCCTGCCGTCCCAGCTTCTGCATTGCGGTGACCTGTCGTCGAACGTATGGCTCTGAAGGTCCGGCTATCGTCGAGTCGCTGTCTTCTCCATCACTGTACAAGCCTAGGCGCTCGATTTCGGCTTCGATTGATGTTTCTTGGGCCGACTCAGTATACGGAGGTGGCGGCTCCACGTCAGTATCTCCAGCGTCCATCAGCAAAGCTACCTGTCTGTCTCGTTGAGCCTGGCTTTCTGCTCGGACAACTTCTTCGATGGCCTCTGCATCTACACTGACCGCGTTGGCGATACTGTGTGCGAGCTTGATATCGTCCAAGATCTGGAGTTGGGCTTTGATCTCATCCAGATAGCTGGCGTATGCCACCTCCAAGTCAGGAATGTCATCGGCTTTATACTTGCCCTTCTTGGTCGCCTCGTATTCGTCAATGTCGGCGAGCTGCAGCATCAGAGCGGCAATCACATCTTCGACGAGCGTCGAAGGTCCCTCAGCTGGCAGCGGAGTGGAGGTTGTTGCGCTCATGTTGATGACAGTACGTGCAAATGAGTATTGACAAGAACTGTTGTTGGAGGAGCGGAGTGAGCGTTGAGAGCGTTGAGGAACAGAAGAGGTGGCGGCGGTCTGTAGTCGCTAGGGGGCCATGAGATGATCGATACGGACCATGAACCTGGCAGAGTCAAAATGATGTTCTGCCAACAACATTCTGAACGGATTCGAGCTGCAATCTATCGGTGGATAGCCAAGAGTCAATTGCTGCCGTCGACCAGTTCTGTCATTGCGCGGGCTCGTTAAGAATACCATGCGCTGCTCGATGGCTCCTGACGGTAAAGTCCATTGCTTTCGCAGCAATAGCCAGCTGAGAGATTCAATAAAGCTAGGCACAAAGGTTGCCTTGTCCTAGTCAGACTCGGCAATCGAGGATACTTTTAGTCGGCGGAGCCGAGTTCTCGCTCGCGAGAGCTGAGAAGCTTTAGCGCGTAATGTAAGGGTTGATGAAAGGATGTCCAAGGCACTCAGAGTAGACACTCGATTGATGGCAAGACTAATCTCTGGGGAAGCGGGTTTGATCCAGCGCGCAATGCAGATGCGCTGCGCTGTCGCTGAGCAGCGTCATTTTCTTGGCATTTACTTCAGCTTCCCCAGCTTCCTAGGCCTAATACGGAATTAATAGGCCCTAGTATTCTAAAGTTTATATGAGAGTAGAATAATTATTTTCTTTAGTTTAATCTAAAGTAGATATAGAATAGTATACTTATAGACTATATTTACTTTTCTATAGCTTATAATAATATTAGACAATCTTATAATAGAGATTAAAGAAAGTAGTAAATAAGTAATATATATCGCTTTAAAAACTCTATTTAATAATATATTCTATAAATCTAAGATAACTATTATAAAGATTATTAAATACTATAAAATCTATCTATCTAGTAGTAAATATCTATAGAAATTATAGGTATATAGAATCTAGAGTAGAATTACTACGTCTTAAAATACTAGTATTCTAGTCGTAGTATAAGTATATACTTAATACTTAGTAGGCTTAGTATTAAGTCTATAACTTAATAATCTTATAATATATAAGGCTTACTTATATAAGGCTTAATCGGTATTAGGCTCGTTAGTAGAGAGGTCTAGTAGAGAAAGAGTAAAGCGATAGAGTAGTATAGTAACTTAAGGGATTATATTCTAAGTAGTAAGATACTATAGTAAGTTAAATATATCGAAAGCTAGAGGTATTCTTAGTATTCCTATATAGATTTCTAGTTCGACTAACTTATTCTACCTACTAGCTAGAAACTAGCTATCCGACTAGAGCTATAGTCGAATAGTCGAACTTATTACGTAGTCTTTCTTATAGAGTTCGACTATCGGTTCCTTCTATTAGTCGAACATATAATATATAACGTATCTCGCTATATATATAGAGTCTCTTTTCTACTTTACTAGCTAGGAGTTCTCGAAATAGTCTCGCTTCTTACTTCGATCTATAATAGTATACTATTATAGTAGTAGATATATCGGAACTACTACCCCCTTTATTCTTCTCGACTTCTTTATAGGCCTATCTTCGTAGATACGTAGATTAATAATACGCTTCTTTATAGACAATACTATACTAGTAATAGTAGATAAGAGATAGTTATATATACGCGTAGATAGGACAGTATTACGAAGACGCGACGACGTAGTCTTAATTACTAAGGAACTATACTAAAAAAGGACTATATAGTAGGCCTAGGTAATTATCTAACTATCTACTTTTAACTCTTAAAACCTCGGTTTTTGTAACAGTAGTAATTACCTGTTACCTGAAAACCTATTACCTACGAAGTGGACGCACCCTAAGTCATAATCTTAATTATTCTTTCTAAAATTATCTAAACGTTGCTTAATTATAGCTTTCCCGTATCCCTCTACTTCTAACTTTTCTCCCACGATTCTCCACTTTCTACTATCTATAACGCGCCGGGGCCCCGCCACGAAGCTACGTAGTAGTAAACACGATGCAGTGGGCGCGTAGAGTAATGATAAGGTGGATTGGGTGGAGTCGGGCCGTGCAACGTTTTGCTGTGGAGACGACCTCAGCTGCGTCGCGCACTGCATCCTTTATTGGGTCCGGACCCTGGCAGATCAAACGCGACAGCCACTTCAATCCTTCGTGTGCCTTCCCCTCACCGGTGCGGCCAAAATGGCTTCTTGGATGCATCCTTCATCGCTACCGCTACGCGTTGGTTTATTCTCGGGTCCATCTCCCAGTCGGCTCCTACGGGTTGAATATTCAGGAAGCCGAGAGCGAGAGTATTGGTCAAGGCGTAGACTGTCCTTGTTTTGCTAATTCTGTGGTCTTCTGAGCTCTTTAGCACGTGAAGGTCTGACGAGACCCGGTCCCTTTCGAGATGGCGCAAGAGAGATATGATATGATCGTGATGGGGGCTGGTATGCTCGACAGATACTGATTTGGGAGATGCCTCGTGGTTCGAAGCTGACTCTCGCACAGGCTGGTTTGGTCTGGCAGCGGCGAAAACACACCTTGAGCTCCATCCTTCTGAGGATCTTCTCGTTCTGGAAGCTGAGAGCAGTTGTGGTGGCACCTGGTCAGAGAATCGTCTATACGCCGACCTCAAATCAAACAACCTCCACGGTAAGATTTCAATCGCACCAAGCAAAGAACCTCTGCTGAATCGTTGCTTTTCTGTCTATAGGCAGCTATGAGTATCCAGACTTCCCAATGGATCCCGCCGCCTATGGCATCACACACGATGACCACATTCCTGGCAAAGTTGTCCACAAGTATCTCACAGACTTCGCTAAGAAGTTCGGCGTCTACGCCAGGACACGATTCAACACCAAAGTCGAAAGCCTGGGGCCAGCGTCGGATGGCGGCTGGATTATCCGTACTGCTTCTGAAGGCGACGAGAAGGAGAAGACGTTGCATTGCAAGAAAGTTATCGTGGCGACTGGACTAACCTCGCAGCCCAACTTTCCTCAGTATGCAGGCGCAGAGACGTTCCACGCTCCCTATTTCCATGCCAAGGATTTCTGCCGACAGGGAGACACTATCAAGACATCGGAACGAGCTGTGATTGTGGGCGGTGGCAAATCAGCCATGGATGTTGCTTTTGCGTACGCGAATAAAGGCGTTCAGGTCGATATGGTCATTCGACCCGGAGGCAATGGTCCGATCTGGATCTCACATCCTTATGTTATGGGCGGCAAGCGGCTAGAGAGTCTTATGCACGTGCGTTGGATGAGCTGGTTCAGTCCATGTCCCTGGGGTGGTCTCGACAGCTGGCTGGGAAATAAGATGCGGAGTTTCCTCCACGGTACCGCCGTGGGCCGTTTCATCGTTGACAAGTTCTGGGCTGGACTAGGAGGCGAGGTCTTAACTGCGAACGCCTATGACACTCACCCGGAAGTCCAAAAGCTCAAACCCTGGAATTCCGCCTTCTGGATCGGCTCCGGCTTTTCCATCCACAACTACGACCGTAACCTCTTCGACATGGTCAAACGCGGCGAGATCAAAGTCCACATCGCCGACATCGACCGCTTGACGAAACACACCGTCCATCTCACCAACGGCACCGACTTACCCGCCGACGTGCTCATCTGCTCCACAGGCTGGCGCAAAGAACCCTCCATCCGCTTCCTCAATTTCGGCACCGCAGGAATCGGCCTCCCCCAGAATCCCTCCGAACAAGCAGCCCTCATCACAGCCTACGACTCCAAACTCCTCAAAATGTACCCCCGCCTCACCAACCAACCCACTCTCAACTTCCAGCCCAAAGCCAACCCCTTCCGTCTCTACCGCTTCATGATACCCCCCGCCAGGATCCAAGACCGCAACATCGCTTTCGCAGGCATGGTCTCCTCGGTCAGCTCATCCATCTGCGCCTCCGTGCAAGCGCTCTGGATTTCCGCCTTTCTGGATGGAAGATTACCCCATCTAGCTTCCCTCACCACAGAAGAAGTCACGGATGAGGTCATGTTACACACGCAGTGGGGCAAATGGCGATATCCGAATGGATACGGGGCGCATCTGCCGGATCTGGTGTTTGAGGCGGTGCCGTATTTTGATCTCATGTTGAGGGATTTGGGGTTGGAGGTGAACCGGAAGGGAAGCGGGTGGAGGGAGGTTACGGAGCCGTATGGGCCGGGGGATTATCGGGGCTTGACTGAGGAGTGGGTGGAACGGGCGTCGGGGTTGGAGGCGTAGGATGTATGTTGTGCTGTGGCTAGAGCGTTTGGGTGCTGTCCTGTGGTGGTGGAGAGATGTTTCTGGCCAGTTTGTATTTTGCCCTTGTCTGATCACGGAGATCTGTCAGACTTTGTCGAAGCAGATTAATGCTTTCTTTCGAGGAGTACCTTTCTATCACATCATGTAGGTTGTTGCTAGCAAAAGAGAGATGTGTTAGGGGTATGGGTACTGGCCATGGACATGGACATGGTTGAGAGAATTTCAGTACATGAAGGATTAACCGACAAGCCATCACGAGCCTCCTCAAGACTTCTACACCTCCCTCGCTTTGAATTGAAACATCTCATTACTCTCCACGGAATTCTTGTCCCTCATCTTCGCCACCGTCGCCGTTCCCGTCGTAGGCAGACTGATCTCAAACTTCCTCACCCCTCCATCACCATCACCATCTCCATTCACATACCCATTCCTCTTCTCCTCGACCACCAACTCAACCTTCTCCGGCAACGCACCAATCTGCTTCAACGCAGTCGCAGAGTCCCAAGTAATATGCTCATGATAAAGCCTATCCCCACGGATATTAACGACGGCCATCATCGGGATCTCGACGTATTTGTACGTCGGGGGAACGCCGGGAAAGAGCCAGTCGATCGTCATGTCGTGGGTGAATTTGTAGATGAACTCGTCCACGACGCGATCGATACCTGTCGTGCGGGAGATGAGTTCGAGTTCGGTGTCTTTGGGATTGCTGAAGACGAAGTGGTCGCGGTAGAAGTTTGTGAGGTTTTCGCGGCCGATGCCGCCTGTGATCTAGAAGGATGGATTGTCAGTATGTTGATTTGGAGATGCTTAGACGGATGAAGATGGCTTACTGTTGGGACGTGGTTGACATAAGGCTCTTGGACCATGGTCATCATGGTGTTTTCGACATCGCGAGCCTCGAATTCGTAATATGTGTGCTCTTCCCAGAGCTTCGACAGATTATCAGCAGCGGCACTGAGATTCCTCACCCAAGAGACTCACCAGTTCTAGATCGAAGTAAGGTCCGCCCATAATGGGCTTGAAGAATGCTAAATTCCGGCTATGCGAGACCGCTTCTGTGGCGTAATGGAAATCCTTGTGGAAGGGCACGGGGAAAGTGCAATTACGAGAGCCGCCGTATTCGTAGACCTTTGAGCCGGGCTGCTTTTGTAATCTGGTTTCTGTTGCTCCAGTAAGATGGTAGATAGTTGGGACGGACACTTGCGCGCTCAGTGCAGAGTGTTGCGAGGCCTCAGCATAGAGCCCAGCGACCACGATACGGTCTTTGAGCATTTCCACTTCTGGGATCGCTTCTTGCCACATGTGGGCATCGTAGCCTGACGGACTAGTCAGCGAAGCGTCTCAGCATACATCACCAGGTTCTCGTACAGATCAGTCCCATCTTCTCTTTCGGCTCGCACTCGGCGCACTCGCTCAACTTGGCCACAGCAGTCTTCAACGCAGAAGATGAAGCGTGAGAACGGATCTCGACCACGCAATAGCCCTCCTCCGCCCATTTCATCCGTAGCGACGGAATGCCGTCTTCGATCTCTACGGGAGTTGCAGAGTCGTCATTCGGTGCAAGGACGATCATTCCAGGCCCTACGCCTTTCCTTGATAATGGTCGAACGAGAGTGATACCTTCGGCCAGTTGTTCCGGTTTCATTGGAGGTACTGGCTTCGGTGGCCCAGAGCCATACGCGAACTCGGGCATCTTTTCTCCTCAATATGCTTGATGTCGCCTCGTACTTCGTAATTTCTAAAGGCCACAACGTTTGAAGGATGTCTGTCCTAGGCGTCTGAGTGGGTTTATCCAATGGAGAATGTCGCGCTTGTACAACTGTTCATCCGGTCCAATTCATCGCGGTCATGAAGCCGAGATAGGCTACGGATTGGCCGTCCAACCAAGGCCCGGAGCGCATACTGAGCTTCCATCTTGGTTGTTGGCCGAGAATCGGCCTCACGCGACGGAAGGAAGGTGTTTTATCCGAGCGTCACGTGAGGTGCATTACCCGAGCATGTCCCGGCTGGCTGTACTTGTCCCGCATCTCTCCTTTCTCCTCCAACATGACCTTGTCACCAATAATATCGACAATCGCGGCACTCAATCCCTGCGCAGTCATGGGCTGATTCGTGGGCGATGCCGACATCTCGGATGACAACTCGAACGATATCTCGGATGACATCTCAGATGGAAGCACTGGCGTATTGGGATAGATGAATGTCGCTCTGCAGACTCCCAGGAACCGGGTAGTGCGACTATACCGTGCCCGAGGCCTTCTGCTCGTGCCTAACTTTCGATATCGTTCGTCGACAGGAGGGACTCATCTCGATTTATGCCTCCTTTTGCATCGTACGATAGGACTATTGGCGGATGCTCCTGCCTACGACTACAAAAAGATGATTCTGCTTCGATGGAGAGGAAGCTGCATACTAATATGGCCGAGTTTGGGACGCCTTGGCTGCCTCAAATGCTTTAACAATGCCTGGCTGAACAGTGTCTAGTCCTACTCCTTGAGTGGGAGCAAGCGATACGAACGATGGAGAGTGGTTTCGCCGGCTAGATTTCATCGACATGCTCTCCTACAGCCAATCTCTTTATCGGTCTTAGTGACCGAATCGAAGCACCTGGACGTCACACCAACCGGCAAGCACTGAACAGCTAACTCAGCATTGTAGGAGCCCGCGAGAGCAGCGAGTGGTACAGGCATTCGTCTTCGCTTTGTCTCTTGGATCTTCAGCTCAAACACTTCCCATTTCTGTACTTCATTCACTCCCTTCACAGTCACTCTTTTCAGGTTTCAAAGCTCCGAGATGAGGCCCAGCTTTTCTATCGCCCTGGCGGTGCTTTCTCCCATTACATACTCTTCCATAAGGCACAAGTGTAGGAACCGGGCCGCGCACTCTCGTCGCTAGGAAGGACCCACAAGTCGCCGCGGCCTGTCGATAGGCGAAAAACAAGTTGCCATGAATGGCCACCGACTGAGCAGGCTGCCGTGTAGGACATCGATGTCGCGTGGTGGTAAGACATCTTCGTGCACAGCTTGAGGCTTGGCGAACATTGTTGAAACAGCCACGGCCATGTCGGTCATCGCAGATCGAACGCTTTTATTCCCTGGTCTAAGAGCTATCGCAATCCATTTCAACCGGCAGTGAAAAGTTATTGTTTACATCTGGGTGATGGTGTGAATGCATATGGCAATGGTCGAATTCTTCCCGCGAGCTGAGCATCATTGAACCAGACTTCATCCTGATGGCTGTCGGTGGTCCCAACGCACGCTATGACTTCCATCTAAATGACAAGGAAGTATCAAGGTCTGCCTGGTAGGCAGTGAAGAAAGCTGCCGCCTCTATAGCAGGCGTGATTCTACCAGCTGAAAAGGGCATGTTACTGAGGGGAATCCAGGACGGCCAGTTCAGGGACACCACTATCGAAAAGGCGACACTTTCTTACTGCCACGGAACGCGTCATATTGCCCAATTCGATTTGCTGGTACAGTCGGGATGGTCATGAAGCGAAAAAGGCCGAAGGGTAGTATAGACCGGGAGAGGTGGGACTGCCCGAAGAGCGAACGTACGGTACCGACGGATACCCATAAGGCTTCGTTTCATTGCACCGATCTGAGTACGCACCTCCAGCCTCTGATTGACGCGTGGTAACAAGACGAGGAGATGCGAAGATGCAGAGTTTGCGGCCAGGTAGAACATCCGAAAAAGCCATTGCGTTCGCCAATGTGTCGGCAGATTGTCACTTTGAAGAGCTGACTATTCTGTATCTGCAATGTTGATGATTGTGCAACTGATGGAACGTGGGCGAAATGCTGGTCAAGAGGAGACAAAGTCTGCTGAGGCAGGAGATCTTTGTTGCCTCAGGCAGGAATTCCTTATCTCACCTTCTTTTCCGCTCACATCTTCACCGACTTCCGTATTCATCGAACAACATGTCCAGATCAGGTCATCTCCCTTTCCTTCACCCAAGCCGCATCGGATTTCTCGAATTCGCTTGAAGCGTTGAAGCGTGTTGCAGTGCCGTCCGGTCGAGATCCACTCCCAAGAAGCACAGGCGCGCGTTCGTCCAGTCTAAAGGCGATCAGATCCAGACATCCTGAGAATGCGGCTACTGGGCCTTGAAGTCGGAGACAGCAGGGCACACCGAAGCTCGAACGCGAGAAAGGAGCCATGGCTGTTCACCGCGTGGCACCTCGGGGATCTGGAATAGGCAGCCATTGTGGTGAAGATGAATGAGGTGTACGAATCTGGGTCTACAACCGGAGGATCCATGACTGCGTTACGTCCAGATGCCATCAACAGGCCTCAGCTCTTGCACAAGTCTCGGGGATAATGTTGTAGAAACTTAAGATCCAGTACATGCTCGGCTTAGGGACGGCAAAGGTAGCCGGCGACCCCACCTTTTGCATGTGGCTACTGGTGTGGCACTTTTCGACTCGAACAACGGAAGACTAAATGCATTCCTCGCTTCAAGACCACTCTTGTCTTGACATACATCCTCAACGATGCCGGAACTAAGATACGACGGACAAGTTTGCGTCATCACCGGGGCAGGTTGTCTAAAGCCCTATCCACGCTCACGCGTGGCGAGATATGGACGAGGAGAGCTGACTATCGTTCACAGGAGCGGGACTTGGACGAGCTTACGCCAGGTTCTTCTCGAGCCGTGGAGCGAAGGTTGTTGTCAACGATCTTGGTGGCACATTCAACGGTAAAGGCAGTGAGCGAAGCGGTGCAGTCGCCGACCAAGTCGTCAAGGAACTAGTCGAGGCTGGAGGCGATGCTGTCGCCGACTACAATCCCGTTCAACGCGGTGATGAGATCATTGAAACCGCCATCAGAGCCTATGGCCGAGTAGACATTCTCATCAACAATGCGGGCATTCTGCGTGACGTTACGCTGCGGAACATGAAGGACGAGGATTGGGATGTCATTATGGACGTGAGTTAGACGGGTCGACCTTTGCAGAGATGCGGCGTGACTTATCGGCTCCTCAGGTGCATCTTCACGGTGCCTACAAGACGACACGAGCCGCATGGCCATACTTTCGAAAGCAGCGTTACGGAAGAGTGATACAAACGACCTCAGCTTCCGGACTCTGGGGCAACTTCGGCCAGTCCAACTATGCTGCAGCGAAGTTTGCTGTTGTAGGTCTTGCCGAGACGCTGGCTAAGGAAGGCACGAAATACAATATCCATACGAATGTTGTCGCCCCCGGTGCAGCAAGTCGACTGACCCAGACCGTGTGGCCGAAGGAAATGATGGACCTCATGGGTCCTGAGTGGTAAGCGCTTCTTGCTCTGGCACGGCACGACCGAATCACTTACGGAGATAACCAAGGGTCGTACCATTAGTCGGATATCTCACCCACTCATCATGCACCGAGTCTGGGAGTATCTTCGAAGCAGCTGCAGGGCACTTCTCTGAAATCCGATGGCAACGAGCGAAAGGATTGCTATTGAAGCCAGATCAGTACCTGCACCCAGAACAAGTCCTTGCTCGTTGGGACAAGATTGTTGACTTCCAGGGTGCGGACTTCCCCAATAATCCAGCAGACCTCATGGGAATGCTTCAAGCGGCATCTGACACTCCCGCGAACAAGCCTGGCTCATCCGATCTTGGAATCCGCGGTAGAGTCGCTCTGGTTACTGGCGCTGGAGCAGGTCTTGGACGAGCCTACGCAATGCTCCTAGCCAAGCTTGGGGCTAAAGTAATGGTGAATGACATTCAACAGGCTGCTGCGGTAGCAGACGAGATCAGAGCACAAGGCGGCGAGGCTGTGTCCTGTGATATCTCTGTAGAACACGGCGATGCTGTTGTTCAAGCCGTCCTAGATGCATTCGGACGACTCGATATCGTGAGTTATTTTGCCGCGTTTCTATTAATGACCAAGTTGCTAATTGATTTAGGCCGTCAACAACGCTGGCATTCTCCGTGACAAGTCATTCAACAATATGACGGATGAGCAATGGCACCAGGTCTGCAATGTCCACCTTCGAGGCACTTACCAAATCACCAGAGCTGCTTTCCCTCATATGGTAAAGCAGAAGTATGGGCGCATTGTGAACATCACGTCCACGTCTGGTATCTACGGGAACTTCGGTCAAGCAAACTATGCTGCCGCTGTATGTCTCCGAAATCCCTTCGTTGGATGTGGACTAACTCTCTCCAGAAAGCGGGCATTCTTGGCTTCACAAAGACAACCGGTCGCGAGGGGGCGAAGTACAACGTCTTTGTGAATGTAGTCGCTCCGTCAGCTGGCACCAACATGACCCGTACGATCTGGCCAGAGAAGGAGGTCCAGTCTCTAAAGCCAGAATATGTTGCACCCTTGGTGGCTGTCCTATGCAGCGAGAAGCCGCCAGCCAACAGCGAGATCTTCGAGGCTGGGGCTGGTTGGTTCGCTAAGACGAGGTTTCAACGGGCCAGAGGCGTTGATTTCGACTTCAAGAAAGGATATGAGAATTTGACTGTGGAGATGATTGCAGAGGTGGGTACAGCAAAGCTAATGCGGTTCTGCAGCTGACACTTTCTAGGCTTTCCCTAAGATCACCCTCTTCGATACGCAGGCAGACTATCCCGAGACACCGTCAGATGGTGGCAAGTATACTTCGGGAAATGCTGTCAACAGTGGATTGGTACCAAACACGCCTTTCTAATCACTCTACCCACGAAGCTGACTGGTCTCCAGATCAAGAACATGTCCCAAGAAGACCGCGCCAACAGAAAGTGGATCTCCAAGATTCAGAATGCCATCGACGCTACGCCCACTGCCGTCGAGTGGAGCTACACCGACCGTGATATCCTCCTCTACAACCTCGGCATCGGCGCCACGAGAAATCAGATCAACCTAGTCTACGAAGGCCACCCGAATTTCACCGTGATACCCACCTTCGGCGTCGTACCAACCTACTTCTCCCAGAAACCTTTTCTGGACTTCAAGCATCTCCTGCCAAACTATGACCAACGACAGCTCCTCCATGGCGAACAGTACCTCGAAGTCCTACAGTGGCCCATTCCCAGTGCAGCAACCCTCAAAACGAACAGCAGACTGATCGAAGTAGTCGACAAAGGCAACGCAGCTCTTGTACGCCGCGCGAACGAAATCACAGATTCGAACGGCAAACCGATCTTCTACAACGAGAGTGTCCTCTTCATCCGCGGCAGCGGCAATTTCGGAGGCCAAAAGAAACCCTCCGATCGCGGCGCCGCTACAGCCGTCAATGACCCTCCCTCTCGTCCCGCGGACCAGATCGTCGAAGAAACCACTTCCGAAGACCTCGCAGCTCTGTATCGTCTCTTGGGGGATCGCAACCCGTTACACATCGATCCGGCTTTCAGCAGAGTCGGAGGGTTCGAAGTTCCCATTCTCCATGGACTGGCGACGTTCGGGATCACGGGGAAACATGTCTTCGAGACGTATGGGCCCGTCAAGTCTTTGAAGGTGCGATTTGCGGGGACTGTGGTTCCGGGGCAGACGATTGTTACGGAGATGTGGCTGGAAGGAGGAGGGAAGGTTGTTGTTTATAGGGCGAAAGTGAAGGAGACGGGGAAGAGTTGTATTTCGAATGCTGCGGCGGAGTTGAGGGGTTGAGAGTCTTGGATGTTTGATGGCTCGGGATTGAGATGCATGGTTATCGTACTATCTCTCTCTTTCAGTACCATATCATGGTTTCTTTACCGTCGCTTATGGTACCAAGGTTCAGGGTTCGTTGGAGGGTTATGTTACACGCAATTTGGCTATAACAGCTGAAGTACGGATATCTATATATACTACAATAAGCGAACCTAGAAGTGGCTCGAAATAGCTCGTAGAACATCTTGCTTAGCCAGATTCGCAATAAGAACATCCTTTACAAGGAGTGTTATGCATTATCCAAGGCCGGTGCGAGCTAACCGTTTCTCCATACAAAATAACCGATAGCAGACTAGCGTGTGATCTCCGCGCCAGCTTTCACACCTCACCTCGACTCGCAACGGAAGCCTGATGGGCCATTGCTCTGTCACCACGATCCCGCTACCTCGCCCGCCATCGCGATATCCCGTTCCATGTATACCTCGAATCGAGTTGAAGCACGTCTGAAGAGAAGGAATGTAGAGGTCACGCACACGATGGACACGCGATCGCTTGAGCTGTGCTTTGTTGGGAGGAAAGGAAGAGAAATCCACCAGTATTCTTCTTTGAAATATCGGTTTAAGGGCCAAGGAGTGATGGAGAAATAGACCGAATGAAGGCAGACGTACTACAGGAGTTGAATCGAGAAATTGGCATGCACATGTGAACACAATACTTGTAGGCTGGTACCTGTCAGTTTTCCAGCGGCGGTTGCTTGGCTCATCCACGGCTTCCTCCCTTTCCAGCTCGCCGAGGCCACCCTTCCAGTCTGGACTGCGATGACCATGAAGGATTTGCGCGCCGTCGCGAATTCTGAATCGCGACTTGATCACTCATGCCCGCGGGGTAGATGGCGCAAAGAACGCTCCGTCGTAATGTGAGATCTTGCCATGCTTCTTGTTGAGACCTGCGGGCACCGTGTCGTCGTACTAGACTACCTCTTGTTTGGCGCGAGAGGGAGCGGTGCTTACCACGAAGTTGGAACTGTCACTGAGCTGTGATGCAATTTGTTTTCTCGAAAAGGGAGTGAAGATGGAGGGCAAAAAAACAGGAAGGAGAGTGAGAAAGCAACATGGACCTGGTCTGGACTTCATATACCGCCACTGCCTACAATAAAGGGGGAAAACGTATTGTCCTCGATGATCCTGGCAACCAGGCTCACACTCACTTGTAACAATAAGCCAAACTACGCCGGCCCGCAGGACTCGGAGCTTGCATGCCTCTGCTTAAGGATCTCTTCTCCAAAGCCCAGCGCAAGCGAGGCGTTTGATGAAAAAAAAAAGTAATAAGCTGCCGAAGCAGTCTGCAGGAGCTCAGGCTCGACTGCGCTCCATGGAGCAATTCAACTACACCTGAGCGGTCAGCGCGAGCGCGAAGCCACGACGGTGGCTCGCGCTCCTCAAAATGGGCTGTGAAGTCGGTACCTTTTCTCTCTTTCGTACGGTCGTGCTCGGTCGGTCGTAGCCTGACAAACCACTGCTCTCTCAGGTTCCCGGCGAACAACTCACATGCCATCGAAAGCCCGATTATAATGACCCCGTGACAGCAAAATGAACGAAAGTCTCGGACGCTGGGCATCCTGCACGTCACCAATATGGCCCACATGCACCGTGCCGTCAATTTGACAGTAGAGCAGAGCAGGGAATGCGGCAAAGTCTGATCGGTCGTGGAAATGCTGGACTCGGTCGGGTCTCGCTTGGCGCCCCTCGCATCCATGCTCTCTCAGGTTTCTGCCGAACAAGCTCACATGCCATCAAAAGCCCGATTATAATGACCCCGTGACAGCAAACTGAACGAAAGTCTCGGACGCTGCGCATCCTGCACGTCACCGAAGGGCCCACGTGCACCGTGCCGTCAATTTGACAGTAGAGCAGAGCAATGGAATGCGAGGAGGTTGGGCGTGATTCAGCGGTTGTTGGGTCGAAGTGTGTGTGGGTGTTGGTGTTGTGGGTGGAAAAAAATGTGCTGAAGAAGTTGTTGGCTTGATGAAAAGAAGGTGGGCGAACTGAGAAGAAATAGTCGGCTGTGCGCTGCGCTGATGACAAAGCTTGTGTCGTCAGAAGTGCGTCAAAACATATGAATTAAGGCATCCAGGCATTCAGGAGTCCAGGCATCAAGGCACCCATTCACCGTTGTGCAGGGCGACGGAGCAAGTCAATGTTCTCCTTGATCCTCGATCGACTTCTCCAATGTCCGCTCCGACTTTACACCACACAACACCGCACGCGACTGTTGTCGGCCCGGACGTACACCAGCCCGCCAGGCAGAAAAAATGGCTCCATTTCCCACAGTAGTTGACTCGGCGGACAGTCTACTTGATCAAGATACTCCGTATGCACATACGCTCCCCAACTTGGAGGATCAAGAGGCAGTCAACACGCACATGGCTCGCGTTATGGATGACATCCTGAGTCTCAAGTTCAACCCCCAGCAATTGATACAGAAGCACAACAACAGAAGGCTGGACAACGTGCCGCGCGAGAACATGGGACTGCAGTTGTCCCAGGCTGTCCACCTACGCACCTTTCTGAAAGACGCACTTGAGCTGCAGCAAGAAGCCGGCCGCTGGGGCATGAAGGGCGCGTACAGACCACAGGATCTGAAGCTGTCCGATCTGCAGAGTGTCCGCGAATCAATGGTACTAGTAAGTGATGCTTCACCTCCTCACGTGTCAGGCAGCTCGCCTCCTTTCCGAGATCACGAGCGAAACACAGAGATGGCGTTGAGCTGGGGAGGGCGACAAGCTCCTCAGTATCTGTTGAAATGACTATACGATGCGGAAACAATGCAGCACCGCATCTCAATTTGCTCAAAGTCTAACACTTGTGCAGGCCAAGAAGCATATGAGAAGTTTCCCACCGGGGTCGTACAAAGGCAAAAGCCTAATGGAATACCTGGCCTTCCTTGAGAGAGCCCAATTATACCTGGTGGAAGCTCAAATTGCACAAGAGAAGGCGACGCAAGAAGGCCGGGACGAGGGCTTTGTCGACGAGGAGCTCACCACAGGAGAGGACTCCGAAAAGGGCGTGGAACCCGAGAAGAACCGCGAATGGCCTGGTTCGTGTGCGGACATCCCTTGTGTCTCCGTTACACATGCTGACGATACATTTTTAGTCAAGTCTTCACCGCCTCCGCCCGAGAGAGAGGGAAAGCGCCAGAGAGCTGACCAGGCTTTGAGATCTGTGGCAAATTCTTCTCTGGCCGATCCTGATCTCACTGAAACCTCTCCCGGTCCTACTTTGACTGCTTCGAAAGCGTCAGCGCAATCCGACAACCAATCCGCTGCTAGCCCATCCGCGTCTGCTGTCGGTGCCACGAGCGCTCCGTCGACGTCGTTCGTTCTGGACCTGAACGAGACCAAGTCCTACAACCGTCCCTTCTCCGCCGGCTCTTTCGAACACAGGAACTACCTATCCAAACTATCCGCTCGTGTACACTCGGACATCTCCCGCCTGAAATCCAGCGAGAAGCACTCCAAAACTCTGCACTCCCAGCATGCTGGCTTCGAATCCTCAGCACTCAAGGAGGCACGGGACCTGCAAGCTTTCCTAGTCAAAGCGCTGCAATACGACTCGCTCCGGCAGACTGAGCTCAGCACTGGTACAATAGCCCCTGAGCTCGAACATTTTTGGAAACTGATGCCCAAGAACTTCGGCTTGATGTTGCACTTTGAGTTGAAGCTGAAGCAGGTTGGCGAACTCATGGAGGCCAACAAGGGAAGCTACGACAAGCAGCAACTCCGGAAGCTTATGGTATTTAAGGGATGGTTGCAGCGCGGACTAAGGCTTCACAAGAAGAGTTTGGAACAGTGACGAGATCACGTGAGAAGACACAACGGATGATGACGGCGAAAGAGTTGAATTTGTTTGCGAAGGCGTTGTTCATCAGGGATGCTTTGAATGAACAGAGAGATACACACCAGAGTCGGTGCGCTACTGTAGGCGACCTTATCTTGACGCGGAAACGGCTGGATATACACCAGGAGTTAGTACGGGAGGATGTCGGGCTTTCATGCTGGCTAGATACCCAATTGCGTTGCTCTTGATTCATTGGGAATTCATTGAAACTATCCCTGTAAAGACTTTCATTTGTCTCTACGGTCTCCCGCAAATGCTGTCAAATACTAGATCTCAATCTATCCACTTTTCGAACCATGAATGATAAGGAAAGAGATCTGACGTAAACATCCCTCGCGCACAACTATAGGCACTAGTGAGCAATACAAGCATGTGGAAACGCTAGCTGGCCACAGGGTCTTTGCATATCGGACGGTTATCTCGAGGGCTGCTATCTCTGATCTATGCTGTCCGCCAGCACTCTAGGGAAGACAATATGACCTTCGGCTGTTCGACGATGCTGTACTTCTCACGGCATATGCGGCACCTCCATCCATAGACTCATCAAAACATCTAGTTAAAACCCATGTCCCAAACTCATCAAAACATCCAACCCACACACGAATGCAGCGCGTATATAGAAATCAAGCAGTCAAAGCACTGCTAATCCCGAGAATAGCCATCCCGCAGAACGCACCCACCATACATAAACCTTTGGAATGCGTCAATTCCAACGCTTCACTGAAGAGCTGCAGCGCCACGCTCGCCATGATACCAGCCGTGATGGCAAACATGATGCCATTGCCAGCCTCGCTGGGGGCCCAACCACCTTGTTTGCCAAAGTGAAACCACAACGCAGCCACGCCGGCGCCGAGAGGCTGACTGAGTCCTCCGAGGGCGAAGGAGATGGTGACGGCTTTGACGCGATTGTTGATGGCGAGGTAGAGGGGGAGGGCCATCGCGAAGCCCTCGGTGATGTTGTGGATGAAGAGGGCGAAGAAGACGCTGAAGCCCAGGTCTGGGTTGGCGTGGTTCGTGGCGTAGGTGATGAAGCCTTCGGGGAGTTTATGTAATGCGATGGCGATGGAAGTTTGGAGGCCGATGGAGAGGAAAGCGTTGGTGGGAACGTGGTGGTGGTGGTGTTGAGAGTCTTCGAGATCATCGTGTTCGTCGTGTTCGTCATCGTCGTCGTCGTCGTCGTGATCGTGATGTTCATGCGATCGTGTCGCTACCGCCGTGGTAGAGCTGTCTTCTGATGGACCTTGTTCGAGGTCGTAGCTTTCTTCCCGTGGCGCGTGGCGTTCTGCCGCACTATGTGTGTGCGGTCTTGTCAGAGAATCATCGTCAATGCGCTGTAATAGAGGCGTTGACTCGGACGCAGTGAGGTTCTTCACAGCCGAGGGTCTTTGGATCCCAGCAGAAGGTTTTGTCATCTTGATCACGCCCCCAGGTGTGACAGTTTTGAAGCACTTGGTTTGGCATATATCGCTGTAGCCGTAGCAAGGGCCATCGCAGCCACAAGATGGATCTTTGCCTGATGTGAGCTTTGATATTGTTCCCGTGATCGATGATTGCAGCGTCGGTCTCGTTGGTGTGATGTGACCGTTCGTCTCGCTGTGCGTATTGGAGCTCATACTTTTGCCGCCAAAGAGTGGAAGCGACGACTTCCGTTGTAATGTCTCATTCCGTGAAGTGGGATCTGGAAGAGCACTTTCAGTGCTTCTTTGTGCGTGCATCCTTGTCTGACCATGCCCATGAGCATGAGGAAGATCATGCCCCGCCGTGTTGTGGTGGTCGTCGCTCTTCTTATGGGCAGCTTCCTCGTCCGGCTCGTGGGAGTGCTCACAATCGACGACGTTATGTGGGATGTATTTGTGGATGACCCTGGATATGATTTGAATGCCCATCACACCTCCAATAAAGCACCCGATGAGTATCCAGGCCGAGTCTCTCGATGAATAGCCGCCTTTCTCAAGTGAGCTTTTCGAAGATGGCAGCATACTATACAGTGCCGAGAAGAGCTGCATTCTTGTTAGCCTTTTTGCCAGATGATTCGCTTCAATCACTTACCATGACACCGAAGCTCAGGCTTAGCGATACCGACATGAATCTGTCGCTGTCCTGTATTCTGAAGCTCCGCTTTCCAGGAAACTGTCGAATGATTATGTCGACGCAAATGACCGAAGCGCCAAACATGCACGCTACAATACATCAAATTAGTCTTTGATCCCTGGCAGACAATCCATTCTCTGCACATACCGACTGCGCTCAAGCCCGTGAGCAGCCATCCTCTGTCGTCGTTGGTCCAGACCATGCTAGATGCGAATTCGTGGATTCCTGTACTTGGTGCCGTGGGACCAGATATTCCGGGTCTCGGTCAACAGATAACAGCTCACGCAGGCCTCGATAATAGTTCTACTGTTCCACCGCGTTCCCTCGTCTCGCTGTCTTAGTCGCTTTCGTAGGCTGATTCAAGATGTCTTCCCACCAAGCCCAATCTTCGGCGCACCGCCACGCGCTTGGCCTTTGTTCTTCTGCGCCACACTGGCAGACAGTCGGCAGATAACCTTAATTAATATGCAGTTGACCTGGATCCCGTGAGAAGTCGAGCTAAAATGAGGTCCGTTTCCGTGTGAGCAGCGGCGGAGGCTGAGATGTAGAAGGACGGGATGGTGTGGATGCTGACGTACGAATGAAGAATGGAAGAAAGAAGAGTGAGTCGGTGGAATGCGTTGTGCACCTTGATGGACTCTCTCTCCCTCGCAGCCAAGCATCGTCCTTCCCGCTGTCATGTGTACGCGCCCACATTGGATGTGTCGGCGATGAGGTAATCGGGTGGGGAGCCCACGGTGAGTCGGTGACGTCCCATTCACTGCACATTTCACATGCCTGCCCTGTGCGCGGATTCACATCGTGACATTCACATGAGTAACGCAGACGAACAGACACCACCATCCGCAACTAAGACTCAACCTCAGCGACCTCACAAGACAATGGCGCAAAACGCGGACAAAATGCAGAACAAGCTCCTGCAGCGGCCTCTGTACATTTTCGACCTCCCCGAAGAGATCCTCTACACGCTTCAACTCAACACTCAGCCCGTCGCCGCGCTCGAGCCCGAGACAATCTCACCTCAACCACCGACTCCACCAGTGAATGGAGAAGACAACCAAGATGGCGGTCCATCACCGGCCACTTCCTGCAACCTCTGTAGACTCACTTTCCCCAGCTTGCTGGAGCAGAGAAGTCATGTGCGATCAGATCTACATGGTTACAACATCAAGCAGAAGATGCGAGGGAAGAAGGCGGTCGATGAGGCCGAGTTTGAAAGACTCGTGGGACAGTTAGATGAGAGCATATCAGGCTCGGATACATCGGAGTCAGACGATGAAGAAGAGGAAGAGAGGTCAAAGGACTCAACGCTAAGTGCACTCTTGAAGAGACAGGCCAAGATCACAGATGGAGATGCAGAAGATGCGCCGATCAAGAAGCGCAAGAGAGGGACGGGAAAGCCACCAATGCTGTGGTTCTCTACATCGAAGCTGCCCAGTAATACATCCCTGGGGGTGTATCGAGCGATATTCTCGCAGGAAGAGCAGGCCAACGAGAACAAGCTGGTGGAGGTCGTACAGCGCAAACAACTGGCTGCCAAGCCTCCTCCAAACCCGCAGCAGCAGAAGAGGCAGGAGAAGGAGCAAGAAGAGGATGGAGGTGTGCCCCTGCCAGCTTCCATGGTTCAGAAGGACACAAGTGCATCAGGGCCACATTATTTCCTCTGCATGATTGGAGGTGGTCACTTCGCGGGGATGCTGGTCTCTCTCACGCCCAAGCTCACCAAGAAGTCTGGTGTGGAGGACAGGGCTGCAACCGTAATTGCACACAAGACCTTCCATCGATACACTACGAGGAGAAAGCAGGGTGGCTCTCAGTCCGCCAATGACAATGCCAAAGGGAACGCACACTCGGCCGGATCGAGTATCAGAAGATACAACGAGACGGCACTAACAGAGGAGGTCCGCGCTCTGCTTAGCGAGTGGAAGGAGCAGATCGACAGTTCTGAACTCCTTTTCATCCGAGCTACCGGGAGTACGAATCGACGCACTCTCTTCGGACCGTATGAAGGACAGGTGCTGAACTCTCGAGATGAGAGGATACGGGGCTTTCCTTTCAGCACGAGGCGAGCTACACAGTCCGAACTCATGCGTGCATTCGTTGAGTTAACGAGAGTAAAGATTACTACTGTAGATGAGGCGGAAGAGGCACGAAAGCGAGTAGAGGCACAAGCTGCTGCTATCGCCAAAGCTGAAGCCGTGGCAAATGGAAAGCCCAGCACTCCAAAGCCTGCCAAGCCTTCGAAGGAAGAAGAAGAGGCTGCGCTACACACAACACAGCTTCAAGCTCTCATCCGGCGATCCAAAGCTCCTAGCATGCTCTCCTATATCCAGTCAAACAATCTCAGCCCCAACTTTCGCTTCGTTCCGGCGGAACAGAACCATCACGCTCCTACGCCGTTGCACCTGGCCGCTGCGTCGAATAGTGCTGCCTGCATCACTTCGCTTCTAGTGAAAGCTGGTGCAGACCCCTCGACACGAAACGGAGACGGCAAGTCGGCCTTTGAAATCGCTGGCGATCGTGCTACACGAGACGCCTTCCGTCTTGCGCGCTCACAAGTCGGGGAGGACAGGTGGGTTTGGGACGAAGCAGGCGTACCTTCTGCTCTCTCGCAAGCCGAAGCAGATGCTCGTACGACGCGCGAGAAAGAGGAGAAAGCGGCGGAGGATGCGGCTGAGCAGCAGAGACGACAGGCCGAAATGGAGCGACTTCGGAGGGCAGATGCTGAGAAAGAAGTTGCGGGTAAGGAGAAGAAATTCGGCAAAGGCCATGTCATGGAGAAGCCGAAGTTGACTGCTGAAGAGAGGAGGATGGAGGAAGCGAAAGGGATGACTGATGAGATGCGCATGAGGCTAGAGAGGGAGAGAAGGGCTAGGGCTGCTGAGGAACGGATGAAGAGACTGCAGGGGAGGTAGAGCTGGACTCCAAGAAGAAATCAACTGCCTGTGAAGAAAATGTGTCAAAGTTTCTCTCTTTCATGTGGTATTTCAGCCTCACGACGACCGGCACTGCACGCTCTTCACAACATGACCGACCTTGCAACTGGCCTCAAGATGCCTAATGGCTTTGGTCGGTTACCTCGGAGATTATGCATAACCTGACGACAAGTCCTGGGTAAAAGAATGTGTGTGCTGCGAGATCTAGGCGACACCGGAACTCGCGTGGCTGAAGAATGCAGCCGCCAGCGTGCAAGCGAGGCTGAGCAGCTTGCGTACATCCCACACTTGGGTAACACAGGGCAGGGAGCTGATAACGTCTTCAGCCTCTCTACTATCTCATCCTCAACTGCTCTGTCTCCAACACCGCATTCGACAAGCAGACATGGCTCAGGAAGTCGACTCTCGTGCGGCCGATGCGGCATGGCAGAACAGCATCTTCGAGCACAACAGCTCTTTCTACGGCGATGATCTTACCACGTACACTGAACAGCGAAAAGTCAGGCTTCTGGAAATCCAGCCCGCTGCCTTTGGAGAGCCTGTTTCTGGCGTCCTGACTACGGAGATACTGGAGCCTGATCTCGAGTACGATGCCCTCTCGTACGCTTGGGGCGTACAATCGTCCGTGTATGAGATCTCGATCAATGACAAGCCAGGCTTCCAAGTCGGTTACAACGTCCACTGTGCCCTCAAAAGGATCCGAGAAAAGGAAAGGCCTGTCAAATTCTGGATCGATTGCATTTGTATCAATCAGTATGACATCCGAGAACGAGGTCATCAAGTCAGCTTCATGCGAGAGATTTTCAGCTCCGCTTGGCAAGTGTGTTGCTGGCTTGGTGTCTGTACAAGCACGACTTTCGGTGTGGATGAGTTGGAAGAGTGTGACGACCACGCCATTACCGACCACTCCTCCTTTGACAAACATTCTTTGTCTTCTGGTGGCGATGAGTACCAAAGATCGTTTGTCTTGCATGTGGACAAGGAATCGTATCACTGGTGGGATCGGATATGGACGGTATGCACGTAGCATCAAGAATGCACTGCTCCGGCTATAGCGTGTTAATTGGTTCCGCAGTTACAAGAACTCTGCGTGGCGAGAAATGTTGTCTTTCTCGTAGGACCTCACCGGTACAATGAGCGGGCTTTTACCGACATCCTTCGTGACCTGGATTTCAACGTTTCGCTCAATGATCTTTTCGGGTTTACACGGAAACCCGAGTGGACACACATTGTAGCCATGCTGCAGTTCCGAATGTCGGCAAGGCAAGATTATTTCTGGCATCGTGACCCAGGCCTCCAAGAAGGAAAGAATACTTTATTGCATCTACTCCTTCGGACCGTGCCTTGTCAAGCTACAGATCCGCGAGACAAGCTTTACGCGCTATTTCCGTTGTGCCATCATGAACCGGCGATACCTCCAGATTACGGGGTATCTTGGAGCGATCTCTGCACGCAAGCAACTTTCTGGCTGCTGAAGGAGTCAGGCCTCGACCAGTTGATAATACGACAGTGGCCTTTGTACAAAAAGAATGCGCCATCATGGACGTTAGACTTCTCAGTGCCCCAATCGAGCCCTGTATACTTGCTTCATGAAGATGAGAGGTATTGGGTATGGGACTGGCAACAGATCAGACCAACGGGTCTTCCTCGAGAATCTGAGCTGGGTCTAGATGGCTCTCGTCTCCGCATCATGGCATCATGTCTGGGCCACGTCGAGATTCTAGCACCGAGCCGTGGCGATCATCCGGAAGGTAATTCACCGCCCCACGGCTCAAGCGCTGCAAGAGATAGCTTGGCTAGGTCGATCTACGCAGACTGGCGTGGCCATGTCACTCATCATTCCACTCTAGAGGAGCTCTTTGCGAGGGTTTGTAGGAGATCGAAGGAAAAAGGTAGTAAAGCAGGTGTCCCAGGGAGTAGTAAACCCCGTCAAGAATTGCTTGACAAATTGGAAGTATGGCTGCGATACTTATTGCAGAAGAAGATATTATTCCGAACCACCTCGGGCCATATTGGTGCGAGCCAAAGCGACGGAATCCGAAAAGGAGACGAAGTACATCTTGTGGACGGACTGAGATTTCCGGTCATATTACGACCGACCGGGGAAAAGGATTGTTATCGTCTGATTGGAGGCGCCTGCGTTCTGGGCGTGATGCACGGCGAGATGAGGGACTGCATCTACGAAGAAAGGCACAAGATGAGACAGATCGCTTTGGTATGAGCTCACTTTCCATCACGCTCCGGGTGAGGTGAGGTGAGGTTTCTCCAGGCCTCCGTTGGGGGCATGTGAAACTGGCCCGTGCGCAAGCGAAGTGAATGCATCTAGAAATCGTCACCTCGCTGCATGTTCCATATTCCATAGAACCTCCTTTACCTTCAGAGACCTCTTTCGACGGCCCCTTACGCCAGCTTTGCTTCTTAGCTAGTGAGAACCAGCCACCAACACGCTGTCGCCATGTCTGCTCGTGAAGCCACCTTGCGACAAGCCATTCTAGGAGAAAGCTCACTCACTTCCAAATTTCTTTTCAAATTCTGCAATTGGCGCTCTTGTGGTCCTCGTTCTCCCCGTGGAGATGGTGTGTCGCAATCGAGGATCCTTTGGACCTCAGAGGTCAAACTTCCTCCCTCCAAAGGAGCCCTCACCAGCTCCTGTGGAAGCTTCGTGGTCAGCAGCGGTGGCCTGCTTCTTGCGAAGAGCAGACTTTGCCTTTCTTGGTAGCAGGACCATCGGACCACACTCCTCCGCACGCTCGCTCGCTGTCGGCCTCCTCGGTGACGCGCTTCTTTAGAGTGAGTGGCCTTTGCCTTGATTCGGGTAGCGGTCGCTGTCGCGAATGTTGACACAATTAATTGTACGAAGGGTCACCGATTTGAGTAAACTCAGTATTGGTGGCCTTGGCGCTCTCGTCAGCCTCTGGGTCTATAGGCTTGTTTGGTCAGGAAGTCGGCCTTCTTTCTAAACCGATCGTAGTTAACGTCCTGTAGGTGAGACTTGAACGACATAAGAGGAGGAGGAGGAGGAGGAGGCTAGGGACTGCTCCATGGGCATGTGAATGGATTGTTGTCGTTAATAGGTGATGGAGGTGTTAGTGTTAAGTGTTATAGATGACGTGGGTAAATCTACCGGGCAAGGCGCAGCTTTAGGCTGGACAGAGGGCGATGGGTATAAGCAGCCTGAGGATAGGTGGTCAGTACTGATGGAGATATTGGTGGTCGTCGTCGTAGCTGATTGCCTTGGTCTTGTACACTGTACAGCTCGTCTGCCAAGTATCGATGGCGAAAATTAGATCAGCAACAAGTATACAACGTCTTTCGACGGCTTGCTGAGACTTTATCGTTGCTAAGCCCCAATCAAGTATTGGCAAACTTGGAAGAGGCGGAACTTGCTTTCCAATAGTCCATGTGGTGGATACGACGGCCTTAAGCATTGTATTTCGGTATACCCGGCTAAGCTGCGACCTACCTACCCTGCTTTACATTGCCTTCGATACCCTTTACAGCGTCTCTCACTTTCGGATCCCAATGCAAGCGCAATAACTCTCCTTCCCAGACCGTGCTCGCGAAAGGATTACTCTGCTCGGCTTCCTGGCTCAGTGGATCGAAAACGCCGTCGCCTTTCCGTTCTTCGGTGTGCCATAGTGCGGCAACTCTGCTACTATGCGTCTTGGTCACTGACCGCAGCAATTCCAGAACAGCGATGGCAGACTTTTGTGGCAGTTGCAGAGCGAGTGTCTCGAGTTGCTTGACGAAGGCCGCGACGCGGACAGGCGGGACGGACTTGGTGTTTGTCGGGGGCAACAGGACACTTTGCAGGGATCGAAGGAGGAGAACAGTCGTTGTGGCGACGTTGACTTTCGTGTCCTTTGACGTGGTGGATGGAACCTGGAGGCCATTTGGATCGTCCAGATGTGTTGTCTTGGCGCTAAGTTCGATATCCTGGTCCATTGAAAGCGGGATCAGCGTGCGATAGAGGTGTCGAATGAAGAACGACAGGTCCAGACTGAGTGCGTTCGCTGATTTGACAACATCAATCTGACCTTGGAGGAGCGCGAAAGCGGTGATGATGCAGAGCAGCGATTCTCTAGTCGCATTCCGCTGCATTGCCTGTTCGACATCTATTTCGTCCTCCGTTTCGTCTTCATCAGGTTGCAAAGCAGCTTCGGCTTCATTGATGAGATCCTTCAGTGCTTCCAGAACATCTCCGAAGAAGTCCTGGTTGATCAGATGGCTGTATTTGGCCAAGCCTTCCAAGACTGCTCCCATAAGGTGCTGTATTCTCTCCTTCAGAATCCGGAAGTACGCGACGAATACCAGCTTCAATGTCTCGGCTTGGTTCTTGTCGCGCTCTTCGTATGACACAGCAGCATCTGCCACCTTCATTTCTTTCTCAACCTCTTTTCGTTCGCGCAGCAACTTGCGCTCCTTCTTCGTCCTGAACTCCCTCTTCTGCTTCTGCTTCTTGGCCCCGTTCGTCTGCTCTGGCTCGTCTTTGTCCACTCGGTTGGGCGCAGCCTTGTGAGCGAACTCACTGAGCAATCTCAGATGCAGAAAGGTGTTCAGAACGCTCTCGTGAATAGCGTACTTCTTCCCTTTCATCATTTTCGTCAACTGGGTCACTACGTCTAGCGAGGCATGTCCTTCTTCGTCGTCCCGGAAAAGCTGCTCGATCGATTCTCTACACTTGACGAAGTCTGCGTCAACGTGTCGACTCGCCAATTTCCGTACCAGAATTCCTATCAAGTCGCCTCGGTTGTTGAAGTGCGGTATATTGATCAACAGCTCGCATGCGCAGAATATAGCAACACTCGCCACAGCCTTCGCAGCTTTCGGATCTTTCGCGTTTGGCTTCAAGACGGCAAGACTGGACAGGTTTGACTGATATGTCTTGTATCCACTCAACAATCCTTGCTCAAAAGTTCGCAGTTTCTTCACGTCTTTGGATACCTTCCCTGTCAAGTCTGCCTCCGAAAGCGGCCTTATCCGATATCCAGGTATGATGTCTTTGAATACCGACAGTTGCGTCTTCAACGCCAATTGCTTGACTGTAGCATTCTGCGAGTTTGCAATATCCGCCAAGGTCCCGAGTTGTCCGATGTGATCCTCCGGATTCTCGCTCAAAGACTGCGCTATCCGCGCCAGGTCTTCCATCGCCTGTCTGATCTGCTCTTTCGCCGGTATCTGGGGCTTCTGCGGTGTCTGGCTGGGATGCAGGTCTGCGACACCGCTGTCGCCATCTTCTCCATCATCGCTGGCCATGAACCTGTCCTCGTCGTCTTCTCCATCCTCTTGCTCTTTCTGCTCCTCTACTCTAGGATTCTCGACAACTCGACCCTCGGCAGTCTTGATCATCAGCTTGTCCTGCTTCTTTTCCTTCTTTTTCTTGCGGGCCTGTCGGTTCTCGTAGTCCTGTTCCAAGTCCCAATTCGCGAAGCCCGGTACGGATGCGCCGCCTTTGCCATTTGGACTCAACCGCCTCTTCTTGGTCGCTGGTTCCGCCATGATTCCCTCTCCACGTTTTTTCCCTGGAAAAAGAATTGTTAGGCTGAGAATTGCAGGAAGAAAAGATATTGCAAGATCGAGTCTCGGGCCAAGATTTCGCGCGGATCCAATTCCGCCCTACTCCAAAATTTCCCTGACCTTCACCTCCACATGCGCTTCCTCCAGCAACAAGAACACAAGAATTCCACCAAAATGCGTCCCTTGACAGACACCGAGACCAAGACACTCTTCGAGAAACTCGCAAACTACACCGGTCGCTCCCTCAACAACCTCCTGACCGACACCGCGCCCTCCAGTGCCAAAAACTCCCAACCCGATCGCTACGTCTTCCGGATCCAAAAAGACAGAGTCTACTATGTGCGAGAATCCCTCGCGAACCTCGCGACGTCCGTAGCGCGCGACAATCTCCTCTCCCTCGGAACGTGTCTCGGAAAGTTCACCAAGACGGGGAAGTTCAGGCTACACATCACGGCACTGGATGTGATTGCGCCGCATGCACGGTATAAAGTGTGGGTCAAGCAGAATGGGGAGATGCCGTTTCTGTACGGCGGACATGTGGTGAAGGCGCATGTCGGCAGGTGGAGCGAGGATGCGCCGGAGCATGCGGGTGTGCTGGTGTTGAGCATGAATGATACGCCGCTGGGCTTCGGAGTGACAGCGAGGGCAACAGCGGAGGCGAGGAAACTGGATCCGACGGGGATTGTTGTCTTCCGACAGGCTGATGTGGGAGAGTATCTGCGCGAGGAGGGCACGCTGTTCACAACATGAGGGACCGTCCGGGAAGATGAGCAACTCGCAGATGCAATAATTGCTGGCTGCAAGACGGATCAATTAGTCCAGAAACCCGAGTGGACTGCCTGTGGGCATTATTTCAGACCTTCAACAAACCTTGGATGGTCAACGGCGACCCGACAATAATGCAATGCTGGTATCGGAAAAACGAGACCTACAGTCCCTACCGGCTCAGTCACGATCTACTTCAAAACTCGAACAGCGGGATTGAAGACTTTTCTACGAGAACGGAAGATGGGAGCTCGTCCGTCAGAGCCCCAGCCCGGTCCCCTCAAGACTCGACCAGCGTCTCATAGCCGACATTGACCAACCGCAGCTGCGCGAACAAAGTATGAAGAGAAATCATACACTTCCAGGAGAACACAGGAGAGCAAGCAAAGCTATACTACATCAATCCACAGCCTTGCCTCCGCCCCAAATTTCTCAACCCCTTCCACCTTCTCATCTACTTCTCCGTCTTCTTCTTTTCCGCCTTTCCCACATCCTTTGCCGTCCTCTCCGCCACATCCCCCAGACTCGAGATCCCCTCCCCAGTCTACCTCGCCCCACTGCCGAGGCTTTGTTGGGGGAGAGACCTTGGGGTATTGTGTTGTTATATATCGTACGATACGGGTACAAAAAGTACTACGAGGAGATAGATGGATTGGCTTGCTCGACAGGAATAGAAATAGGAATAGGGATAGGAAGGAAGGAAAGGAAGGAAAGGTGTTGCTTGGATGGGTTAGGTTAGATGAATGAAAGTAAATGAAATGCGACTTGACTTGACTTGACTTTCTGCAGGCGAAAATCAAGAACAAGAACAAGAACAAGAACAATAAGACTAATCCTTAGCAGAGAGCACTCACTGTATATATCTATGTATTCCACAGACATGTACGAGAGCGAGAATCAGGGTAGGACTTCTCCTGTAGAGCTGTACAATAATGACGACAGCAAGGCAGATCGATATTCCTCCTTGTGATCATTACTGACCATCAGATCTACTTCCTACGATAAGCAAACAAGAAAGGGAGGTAAGGTGAGTGAGAGGATGGGATGAGCAAGAAGGGCAAGGATTCGTATTGCATTGCTGTACGCTTCCTGAACTCCTCTCTATCGTTTTGGTGTGATGAGCTAGCTACATCCACCTGGAAGCTAGGCTAGCAGTGCGCGCAACGCAATTGCCCGAAAATGGAAGCTGCCTGCTTGCTTCGTTTCTCCCTCCTCGTCAAAAGCCTTGTTCTCCTCTACTTTGTGCACGTGTCATGGTGAACACGTTGCTATCGACCGACGGACTTCGTTCGTCATGCTCTAGGTAGCGTGCTTGCTTAGGCGAAGATGGGGACTTGCACGCCGTACTGGGAAGAGAGTCAGCATCATCTCGTGCACGTCGACTTCTGCTGGATATCGTGTGTTCACTCACGTTGAGCGGGTTGTTGAACCGCAGTCCCTTATCCAGGCCGCTGATCTGCTGCACCTCCGAATCCGAGAGGTTGAACGAGCACACGTCCAGATTCTGCGCAAGGCGGCTTTGGTTGTTCGACTTGGGGATCACGGCGATACCTCGCTGAGTGGCCCACCGCAGAAGGACCTGTGCAGGGGTCTTGCTGTGCTTGTCTGCAATGCTCTTCAGGGTGTCATGTTCAAAGAGAAGAGGAGTATCCTTCGCCTTTTGCATGTTCAGCTCCAGGAAGGATTGCGGTCCGAAAGAAGAGTACGCAGTCACGGCGATCTTGCGGCTCGCACAGAGGTCCAACAAGTCCTGCTGCACGAGGTAAGGGTGGTGTTCGATCTGGAGGGCCTGGGGCAGGTGCTTGGCGTAGCGTTCGACGTCCAGGATCAAGGAGCCGGTGTAGTTGGAGATACCGATGGACTTGATGAGACCCTCGTCGTAGAGCTCCTCCATGGCATGGTATGTCTCCTCGAGTGTAGCCTTGCTGAGGGAGAGCTTGTTGTTCTCGTCCATGAAGCCCGGCGGGTAGCGAACGGATGGGTCGACGTACTTGAGGGCGATGGGGAAGTGGATGATGAAGAGGTCAAAGTAGTCAATACCCCAGTCTGCAAGCTGCTTCTTGCAGATGGGCTTGACGCGCTCCTTGTCGTGGAAGGAGTTCCTTGGTTTGGGTTTAGCCAAACTTCCGGCCCTTCACTTGCTCTGGGATGGGGGACTCACCAGAGCTTGCTGACGAGGAACAGGTCCTCGCGCTTGACGATGCCCTCCTTGATGGCGCGGGCAACACCCTCACCGGCCTCCTTCTCATTACCGTAGTCGCAGGCACCGTCAAAGAGGCGGTAGCCAGTCTTGATGGCGTTGTAGACCTGATCGGCGCAGGTGTCGTTGTTGACCTTCCACAGTCCGAAGCCGACGAGTGGCATCTGTAGATTGCAAGTCAGCTCTTGCTCTCTCATCTTCATGTCCACGTCGCTAGCCGAATTTTTGCTCACCTGCTTGCCATTGTTCAAGGCGATCGTAGGAGAAGTCATGACGGCGTATGTCCTCGTGCTAGTGAAGTTGAGGTGTTGATTGCACTGCTGAAGCCTCACGAGTCGTCGAATGGGTGTTGGTGTCGAGGTCGGAAAAGGTGTCGTTCGAGTAGAGGAAGCAAACCGAGCCGTAGCCGATCTTGTTCACGTGTCAGTAAACCAATGTGAAGCGGTAGTTATCGATGGCGGACGGCAGGAAAGAGCTCGGGGACGTACCTTCTTATGATACCCACCACACAGCTCATGTGAGGAAAGAACCCAGCCGGAGTGGAACAAGTGGCAACCTGCGCAAGCTAAGGGAAACAGAAGAGAACAATTTTTTCCTGAAAGTGCTCTCCCAGGAAGTAATCTCTATTTACGCCCCAGTCAACAGCGCATTCCGGCAGAATACAGCCCATCCTCCACGCAGGGCTCTCGCCAGAGCTGCCACTTGCAACTCCGTCATTGGGCCCGTCTGCCCCACCATCCGCAAGGTGCAGTGGAGGACCCTGCCTGCATGTCGCGCCAGAGCTTGACCACCCGGCTAAATTGCCATCAGACGGGAAAATGCAGCAAGAGATGCCACTCGGAGCGCACTATCCAACCAAACTCATTGGCTCTACCCTCCGAACCATGGGCCCGTCCACGCCAGATTACGCCGCAAAACGTGGGTCGATGCCATGCATCAGGAAGCCGCTGCCGGGAGAATCCAGAGGCCTGCATTCACGGCATCACGATAGCGGCACGTGGGAATGATAGTGTGAGAAAGGGCCGAACCTCGTGTCATGTCCTTGGCAGGAGATTGCATGTTTGGTAAGAGTCTGATTATGCAAAGTCGGTAGAATCTGGTTGCTGCGTGGAGACTGTTCTCGTCCAGATACTAATGAGATTGGTTAATCACATACAAGAAAAAACACTCCATCCTCATAGGCGAGGTTGGTTGTTCGAGGGATTTCCCTGCGCCTAGAACGCCATACTTTTCTCCCAATCCCTTTCAATCCGTCCCGAACCTCCACTACGAAGAGAATCGCTTGGTGAATTTGGCAATGACTGCGGACCCGTTAGCAGATTCCTAGCAGGGTCCAAGGTAAAAGGTGTCCCTACTGTGAAGCATCACCACAGAGATGATGAAACCAATCGAAAGCACCATCACGACAAACGGGTCGACCTTGAGACCGGGCGATTCATCCGTGTAAAGCCCTGTTCACAACACACGATATCAGCATCTTAACCAAAGACTCCACTTCTCCCATTCTCGCATTCTCATGATCTTGCCCAGGAGTACGTTTAGAGTACGTTTACGTACTCAACATTGTGCTGCTGCTTCCACCGGCGCCAGCAGAGCGCGTGCTCGTTGGCCGTGCATTTGCGACCTTGTCTGCTCGGTCTGCCGCAGCCTTTCGTCGGATCGCGGTTGCTGGTCCACCGGGTGGCTTCGAAGCTGGGCGCGCAGTCGTCGAGCCGGTCGTAGGGGAGTTGACAGGAGAGGCAGGTCTTGGAGAGGACTTTGGGGCATTGCCATCAGCAAGGCTCAGGAACAATAAGATACTTGAAAGCAAGCGCTCGTGGCATCGCGTCTGGTTCGTGCAGGCACGAGATCGGACATCTCGAAGTGCTCGTCCACCGCCGTGGTTGTGCTGTGCGGGAAGTGTTCTTACCATTTTGAATGATCGTACTGGGTTATCTGTTTCCTGCGATCGTTTTCGGTGAACCAGATGTAGTAGCCGGGTGATGCGTGCAGTCGTGGAGATGTGAAATGGTAAATTCCATATCCAGGAGCTATTGAGGACACGCTGCAATCCTGGAGCTCGGTCTCGGCTTCGACGGAATAAGCCGCTAAGTCACGTGTCGGCAGCACGACTTGCAAGCCTCCATCGGACAAGAACATGAGAGAAAGTAGAGAGGCTGATGTTGCGGACCCGAACACATATTTTCATAATTCCATCAGAAGCCATCCGTCCCATTCAGTGTGGTATTATCTGCGACAAGAACCTGCCCCATAATCCAGATGTTGGTATATTGAAACCCTCACGTATCCACGAAATCAACTCCAACCCAGTGCTGTGCCATCCCCGCCTCCATCAGAACAAGAAGACGGGTGAATATATACCGGTTTCCAAAAACCAAGCAAGACTCCTTCCGCATGAACGCTGGGGGGAATATTGTTGAAACGACTGCTCTCCATCCATCCATCCGTCCGCCCATCCATCCGGCGCAAATGCAGCAAGACAACGCATCGCAACTCCTCCAAAACACGATAAGCAGGGACTGATGAGCACTCCAAATCCTTCTCCCGCCATGATTGCCGTTTGCAGGCGATTTTCTCAGACACCGACTGTGAAAATGCCATCCATGCCCAGCCCCGATAAGTAAATAACAAAACTCCACTCGCTAACCAGGCGTCATAACAATAGCATGATGCCGCACATCGACTCCTTTCCTGTCTTTCTGGGAGACCTGTTCTTAGTAGCGTTTCCTCGTCCCTTTAGATCCCCGTGGGATCCGCATCTCATGGATGATTTCTCCAGGCATTCTAGCCCCAGACAGACGGCTGGGCAACCAAAGTATTCTTGCCAGAGCCCCAGACGCCACTGTTGCTGCCCCAGTTTCCGAGACCTGCGACGCCCTTCTCAGCACCAAGTGCCGGGTTGGAAATCGCAGACATCGATCGTTCGTCCTTGGCCTGGTTCGTGACTTGGCGGTCGCTGGCGTTGAAGCCGAAACTCAGTGACGATGGTGCTAAAGGCGTGATGGAGCGCTTGTTCGACCCAATGGCGGCTCCTCCGGGTGCTTGGGCTGGTCGAGTGCCAATGGGCGCGACGCCGCTCATGCTGCCTTTCGGTCCTCCCGTGAGAGGAGGCGATGCGCCGGGCGAGGAGGTCGAGGTGCGGCTGCTTTGCTGAGCCTCACTCAGTCGCCCGAAAGCCTGCTGAGCTGACGGGTTAGAGACGGGAGACGCGGTGCTTTCAGCGCGGTCGCGCGGTGGCATCTGAACTGCACCTTCTGCACCAGCCTGAGCTTGCACACCAAATGGGTCGTAAGCCAGGGGTGATGGTCCCCTGCCTGCGCTTGAGACTCGCACGTCTTGGCTGGAAGATCGCTGAGAACCGTCGGCATTGTAAAGACTCGAGTTGTCGCCGTAGAGAGCGCGATGCTGACGCGCGATCAGTTCGCGGCGGTCCTCTTCGTTCATCGTCGCTGGGCTCATCGAGCGATCGGACGTGGCACCTGACACAGCTGGTTAATGATTAGCCTCGCGCAATTGCTGCGCATACGACCTCACTTTACTCACTCCGGTTGTACTGCTGCTCCTGGTGGTAGTTTCGCAGCTCGCGTTCCCTCTGAGCAGCCATTCTTCGCTTCGCCTGTAGCATCTGCTCTGCCTCGCTCTGCCGTCCACCGGGGAAACGCTGACCCTGGTAGTAGCCTTGCAGCCCAGCAGAGCCTGGGCGTCCGCCTTCATACTCACTTACGGAAGCGTGTCGTGGGCGAGCACCGCCCATGCGAGGGTCGGAGCTGTAGTCCAGTCCGCGTCCCGCCCCCGGCATGCTCTCTCTTCGCCCTGGCGCACCGGGGGCGCCACTGCCGGCCACGGGGGCCACCTGCCACTTGCCACTCTTCATGAGATTGTCGGTTGCACGCTGAATCTCCTCGAATTGAGATGCGAAGGCATTCGAGTCGGACTGGTGTGAGGCAGCGGATGCGGTCCCAGAGCGCGATGGAGGCGGCTGTTGCTCCCACGAGGGTTGGCGGCCGGCGGCAGACCAGGCGTTGTCGTTGTCGTAGAATGAAGACATGTTGGTTGTAACGGGGGGCAATGGCAAGATATCGGGTCGGATTAGGGTATTCGGACCGGCGCTGGAACGCAAGGAATAGGCAGATATGATATCGAAAGTCGTTGGCTGTAATGGCCGTCAGTCGCAGGATGAATGCGGCAATGCGTGCGGGTCGCGAACAATGCGACGGTTGTGGGAGGATTGGAGTGGTGCGGCGCCTTGTAGTCCGTGTCGGGACTGGGTGCTGGCGCAAAGGGTTTTGCAGACCAGGCAGGCAGGCGTTGGGCGGGCTGGGCTGGGCTGGTATACGTACCTGCTGTGTACACAGGGCCAGGCTCGGGCGACGGAAGGGACGAAGGAGTGACTGGGCCTCAGGACAGAGATGGCGACGGGCCTGGGATGGGCGAGAGGAGGACGAGCGTGGAGGGGAACGAAGGGAGCGAGCGCGCGGTCGAGGAGAGGAGAGGATAGGATGGGATGGGATGGGATGGGATGGGATGCATTTTCGTCTCCGCTTCTGCTCCCTCTGGCGCTCGGCCGTGCATCTCAAATTTCCTAGCCGAGCGTTGGCCCACTGTTGGCCTCCGCTGCGTTCGGAGATTAACCGCATCTTTTTCATTCACTTACATTGGACGACGTCGCGACTTGTTGCCTCGCCCATTATTATTATTATTATTTGCTTCTCTTCATCAGCCCTATGGACGACGTGCGGTCTACAGTACATGTACGGTCTACGGCATGCGCGCAGTGCAACACCACCGATTGTCCGACACGCGAGAAGCCGTGACGATGCTTCGCCCGCCAAGCTTTTACCCTTGCCGGCACCAGAGCGCGTGAAAGGGAGAAATCGCGAGGCTCGCATCCCCCGATTCGCGCCACTCGACTGCCTGCCTCCTCTGACTCGGCCATCTACAACGGAACTCTGAACCACCAATGCACATGATCTCCGCAGCCGCTCGACGACATCACCGTTCATGTGCGCTGCATGCTTTCTTGATAGCTCCTCCCTCCCGACCCCGCGCGACCTCGGGAGATAGCCGTGACAGCACGACATCTCACACACCATGACCAATCCATGCGCCGCGTCTCCAAAAGCAAACTTCCACGGGCAGCGTGCTTCTTCTCGCGACATCGACCTATTACCCCTCTCCATCGAATACACTCGATCCCGCAGATCTTACCGAGACGACAGACTGCCGCTCGGCTTGAGGCGAGAGCACAGAGCACAGAGCACAGAGCACAGAGCACAGAGCACAGAGCAAGATCAAGATCCCCGATGCGGCCCGCGCTCCGCTGTCACCTGACGGGCCGTCCTGCCAAACTCTTCTCCCATGCATGCTCTCTCCTCTGACATCATCAGCCTCACTACATGTACATGTACCTTGGATTTCCTTCCTTGCATGTTCAAACAACATCTGTTCAATCACTCCGAGGACACGCATGTCAGTGCAACGGGGAGCCTGATCAAGCAACTTCTCAACAACCCAGTGCCACCCATTCGTGGCTCTGTGCCTCTGCGGCTCAGTCTGTTGTGCTCGTTGAGCGCACGACACTAACAACCATAGTGTTGGAATCATGCGTTTCAGCTCGCTGCACGATGCGACTTCTCAAGCCCATTCGACCATTCATCTCTTGAGGCCGACGATGGCACTTACCCCACCAAGTGAAAAGATGATCTACTGGGGTAGCCGTCACGCGCTCCGCCCTTGCGCAGTCGCACACCTGTCTTACCTGAGACCGCTGCAGTGGGAAGGAAGGTGACGACTTGTTTTGTTTGTCAAGCGCGCGCGCGCCTACCTCAGTAGATGGGGTCGCGTGTGCCCTTCATACGCAGAACAGCTAAGTTGTCTGTGATGGCAGTTCACCGTATTCCTCGTACCTCATTTCCATTCGTATCTTGAGTACAACCATGGAAAAGCTGCCGAACTTCATATCTCTGCCGCTGGAGATCCTGTTCGAGATCACGGACCACCTGCCGACATCGTCAAAGGTCGCTCTCAAACTCAGCTGTCGAACATTCTTCCTCGCGTTGCCCGATCCGCCTTCCGATTGGCTTCAACACACCACATCGTGCGAATGGCAAGCAGGGCGCCGATATATTGAAGAAAGAAAGGAGCTCGAGTATGGTACGATATACATCTCAATCCCGACATGCAAACGACACCATCGGGGGGGGGGACCGTCCGCTGCCTTGGAGTCGAGGGCTACTTGGGGCCCGAATTGGCTGACTTATCTGTCCGGCAGGCCGACGCAAGTGTGTACTCTGCGGGATCAAGGAAAGACCCCATCGATTCCGTGCCGACGCGCCGATTTGCATGAACCATCAATCACGCTTCCTGAGCTGTGACATTCCGCCGCTCGTTGAGGGAGCTTTGAGGGCGCGGTTAAGGAAGCTCACGCGGACAACCTCAACCACCTTCTGGGTGGCGCTCACCAGGACTTATTGCGTACATGGGAGATCGGCAAGCTTTTCTTTCCCCCATCTACCCATCTTGCAAATCTGATTGACGTCAAGGTTCTCAACTTCGTCACGACATCGCGCTGCTGCGACTGCGATTCCTGCGGTCATTTTCCGGTTCGTTGCTACGTGCGCATCTCGAACCGTCGAGATCCTCTACCCAGTCGGTCGGAAGTAACTCCCGGTGGCCAGTATGTGAACGAGGAGCACGTTCGTTGGAGAGCGCCGTACTTGGGGTTCTCATGCGATGGGACGGATAGATACGGATTCGTGGACGCGCCGCAGTCGTCGAAGTACGAAATGGTGCCTATTTTCGAATTGGAACACGGAGAACTTGGTCGTTGAAACGCTTTCGTGATCGTGGAGATCATATCCCACTTGGAGAAGAGCTATCGTTAGGCATTAATAACATACCAATCCTTCGTCAACTGTCAGAGTCCCTGCATCATGGCCTCCTTCTCGGGATCCGGATGTGGACTTCTCCTCCATTTCTTCGTCTTTCCGTCCCATCTCCTCGTCAACAGCTTCTTCTTCTGCTCCATCTCCATCTCTTTCCCGAACCGCCGCATACTCACGGCCAACGCACCCTGCGCAACCGTCATGGCAATCCAAAGCCCCACCAAGACGAGCTGTACCGCACCCAGCGCCATTTCACATCTCCTCCGGTTCGCACTCTCCTCTTGCATGCCCCAGAGATTCTCCCTGTGCCATTTGACCGATGTCACGATGTCGTGTCTGGAATTCTCGGGGTTCCAGATGATGGGTTGGTGGGAGGCGCTGCTGCTCGGCGTGGGGGCGTAGCAGAGGTGGTTGGCGTCGGTGAAGGCTTCGAGGAGGAAGTGCAGGAGGAGGAAGCGGGAGAGGGTGGAGAGGAGGGTGTCGATGAGGAGGAAGTGGGAGAAGGAGGTGATGAGGGTGGGGCGTTTCTGTGGTGGGGAGGGAGATGTTGTTGTCAGCTGAGAAGAAGGAGAAGGAGGGGGAGAAGGAGAAGAAGAGGTTTGGGATTGGAGCGTACCAATACGATGCCCGCGAGACCACAGACGCTGAGGATGGTTCCTGCCCAGGCGTACAGGGATGTGGATAGGCCGATGTAGAGGGGATCATGGGGGAGGTAGGTTGCGCTTGCGAGGGCGAGGAGGATGTTGTAGAGGAATGTGAGGAGGGTGGTCGTGATGGGGAAGTATGATGAGGTTCGCTTTGGTGGACTACATGGTTGTTAGTTACAGTACCTACACATGCGAGAGGTGTGGTGGTTGTAGTGTGAAGCTCACCTGTCGTCGGGATTTGCAGCTCTCCGCCCCGCCATTTTTATGCCGGCACACCGGCTTGCTCGCAACCCAGTAGTAGTAGCCAGCTTTGGAGCTGGATCCTTGGATTTCCGAATATCGCGTGTCGTGTCGTTAGATGTTTAGAGTCGTCGCCGAATTCCAGCAGCGACGATTGAAGAACGATCGATCCCAAGGAATCAAACCGGAACTGAAGGGACGGGAAAGACGGACGGCGCGTGAGAAGATGGCCTGCGCGTTCTCCCGGACGACGGCGGGCGTGGATGCAGATGAGATGTGACGATGTGTATGTAGTATGCTGACAAAACACTTCCGAATCAATCAATCAATCAATCAACGTTCTTTGATGATAGCAGTCAGTACTGAACAGCAGCAGCAAGCAGAGAAAGAAGAAGTTTCATCAGAGAGCAAGGTAGGTATCTAGATATGATAGGCACATGGCGAGCGCCTACTCTTTTCATCATCAATCAATTTCTCTCTCTCTCGAAATTCCCTCTCCTCGCTTTGTAGGTAGGGACTCGGGAGGTGATGCAATACGTTCGTGCACAAAACGGATCCCGCGTAACTCCGTGGACCGTTGGAAGGCAAAGCGAGCCGGTGCTGTGAGCACACGACTACTGATTCCGAGGCATCCGGTGTACAGGCGCCTGACCACACACCGTCCATTGCTTGCTTCCAACGACGGAACGGGATAGAGGCAAGAATGGAATGGGGCATCACGAAGATGACTCTGCGTCTTGGCTATTGCTATTGCCCCGGCTCTTGGAGCTTGGAGTGGTGATTGGTCCCAGTCACTTTTCGTCGGTCTCGTGGTGTCGTGATGCGCCGGTCGACGAGCAAGAAATCAGGGGAAGCAAGAACGTCCGCGGAGCAAGACGATGAAATCATTCATCATGGTTCGGAATTCAGAGTCTAAAGTGTGTGTTGGCTGATCTTTGACGTTTTCATTCCATGTGAGCGAGTCGCTCTCCACCGACACCGACCCCGAGACGAGACGGGGATTTCTCGCTCTTTTCGCGTCGTGTCGCGTGCCTGGCCTGGCTGGCGAGCAGCGTCATTGTCAGCAGCCCAGCCAGCAGCACAAAACATCCTTCTGCCAAGATGCAGCACTCGGCCGGAACTGCACGCGTGCTTGGATCCGAATGGAGTTCCGTGCTGTGGTGCGACTTTCTTCTCCGCCGCCGATGGTTCGAGGGTATGATCTCGCAGAAAATCTTGTTTGTTTCTCATCATCGCTTCAGATCTGTTCTCCGCATTATTGCCGTGGATCGACCGTCTCTTCTTCTTCGTCGAGATCTGACTGGTCCCTTCACTACTACTTCTTCTTCTTCTTCTTCTTCTTCCTCCGCGGCAACTTCTCCTCCATTCTGGCCAGATGCATCTCTCCGATATGGGAATGGAGCTTGGTGGTAACAAAACTCGCAATTGAGAGCTGCTTGGCCCGCCTCTGCGATACCGCGAGTCTCCAGGTCTTGCTCCATCGATGATTCCGTCATCATTGGTTTGACTCGCGCACGGGCCACTGTCACATGCTCACCTGCAGCATGGTGAGGTGACACCTCACCTCACCTGGTGTTTTTGGATACTATTAACTTATTTGCAAGACTTGAGTGTTTTCTGAACTACCAATGTCCTCTCATGCCACTGACCCCGGACAACTTGCTCCAGATTATCTCAATCAAAGTCTCGGCGCGATATCCTGATACGCAGGCTCATCAATGTACAGCGCCTTTACCTCTCTTGGAATCTTTCCATCCTTGACAAACATCATCCTTTCCTGTTCATTTCCTAGTTTCCCCTCCTCCCACTTTCATGCATCGATCCTGGCTTTCTCTTCAAAACGTACCAGTCTCTCATCGTCCAAAGCTCCGTGATAGGCGATCCGATCTGAATCTTGGGGCCAAGATTGTCACATCGAGCATTTTGTTGCGTTACCTCCTTGCCCTCCGCTCTCTCCACGAGCAAGCGCAAAAGCTTCATAGCGGCAATCGCGTCCCGTTGGGCACGATAGTCCACACATGATGGAAATATTTTAACTTCGAGTCGCCATGCTCACTGATGATCCACATTGGAATGTACAGCATGCGCGCGATGCTCGCCGCTACATCAAGCTCGAACGCCTTGCCGACCAGCCCCTCTCAACGGTCATCCCATAATCCAGAGTGACATTGGGCGCCCCACCTGCATAGGCTCCCCTCACGTCGCAACCTGCCTCGACGAATTCCTCGGTTGGGAACAGCCTCATGAGCATTACGTTCTCTCACTTTTTCACTCGAAGATTAGACACTCGCCGAGGCAGATCTCAACAGCGTCGCCGTATTATCGATTCAGATACCTCCTCGAACCCAGCCGTGTGCAAAGAAACCGCATTCTTCGGCCGCAAACAAGTCGTACGGACAACGTTGACATGGGAAGGAAGCACCCTCTGGAAGGACTAGGCCCAGGAAGAGAAAAATTTCTCTGTCTGCCCTCCTGCAGAGCCTAGGAAATACATGCAATCTCGCCACCTTTTCGCCCTGCTCTGCTCTGCCAGAAATCGGCCGTATAGAAGAGACAAACATTCCGCGTGCCATTATTTACCTCTATAGAATTCAAGCGGTCTATAGAATCAATCGCAGCAACCGTATCGAATGATGTTCCTCTTGGAGCCGCTCGACCCAATACAGTACCGAAATGAAAAATCGCGGGCCTTTAAAGCTCCTTCCTAGCTTCCCTCCTCCTCTTTGTGCACTGTCGTACAGCCTCTTTTTCTGGATCCGTTGTCTGTCGATCGAGTGAGTCCTCGAACACATTCGGAATGGTACGTGTTCATCTTTCATTCTTCTAACGGAGCCCTTGAGGGCCATCATTGGGTATGTCGATCCCAGAACCAATTGATGTCCTGAGTCTGTTCCTCCTCCTCCATGTCGACCTTTCGTCTTGTTTTTTTTTCTTGGCTTTGGGCCGTCTTGGCCTGTCCCTCTTGACGTTCCAGGGCCATGATGTTTCGCGAGACTTCTGGGCCGGTGAACTTGGCTGGGTATGAGCCAATCAAAAGTTGCTTGCACAGCTGCGGATTTATATGTCCTTTAGCTTGGTCCTTGACGATGGCGAAGACGGGTCACAGATAGCTGGGCAGTATCAAGACAGAATGTCGAGACATTCGCAACGACATCGCGAGCGAGAGGCCAATCCTTCTAGCCTGCAGACGTGTCAGCGCTTGAATCTCGATCCACTTGCAAGACACTTCTCAGACATGAGGGAGACTATGCTCGGAGAGAAACGCGACAAGACTTAGGGTGAAATTTGCCATCCATTGCTATTCCTAGCCCATCCGTTCATCAAATGCCATACAGAGAAAACTTGCCACAAGGAGAAAAAGGGACGAAAGCCGCCTCTGCGAAACATGAACATCCCAGCTGGGGTATCAATCATTCAAACGAAAGCCGCATCGCGGCAGCCACACAGAAATCAATTCTTCCCTGTAAAATGTGTCATTCTTCCACCACATGCGATACGCTCAAAGATCAATCAAACTTCCAGATTGACCACCTTGCTGTTGTGGCGGCCTCGAGCCGAACGGGTTATTTCCTCCAAAACCGCTCGCCGGCCCCGTCTGAGCTGGGTATTGTTGCGGCGCTTGGCTAAAGAAGGGATTGTTGCCCGTCTTTGCGGCTTCCAAACGGCCCATTGAGCCGCCTCCTGCGGAATTGACAAAGGTACCAGGTGCGGTATGTTGAGCGGGAATACGCAGATCGCCGACGTTTCCGAATGTATCCTGACCTTCCCCAGACGAGAGCAAAGCATTGAGCTTGGCCTGGTAAGGATCTTGAGGGGGTTGTTGCGGGCGGGGCTGAGGAGCAGTCTGCTGCGGCTGCTGGACTGGGGCTTGAAAGTTTTGAATTGGGTTAGGTCGAGTGTTGAACTGATTCGTTGCTTGTTGCTCAGCCAGCGTGCTGAGCGTGGGCTTGTTACCGAAGGGCGACGCTGTCTGACGCTGCTGAGTGTGAGTCGCGAATGGGTTATTCGAACCAGTTGGCTGTGCGCCGATCAGCGATTGCGTCTGATTAGATGATGCCCATGGGTTGTTCGACCCAGGCTGCGCGGTGGGCTGTTCCTGGATGGGCTGCTGTTGTTGTTGTTGCTGACCAAAGCCATTCATTTGGCTGCCCCAGGGATTGTAGGTGTTCTGGGGTTGCAAGAACTGCTGATGCGGCTGCTGCATTTGCTCGAAACCAGTTTGTTGGGGCTGCTGATATCCAAACCCGCCACCATATCCGTTCTGGAAAGCAGTTTGCTGTGGCTGGATGCCTGTGGGCTGGCTGTATGCATTGTCGTAGTATCCGGTTGGCTGGCCCTGCACTGGATTGCCGAACCAGTCTACCTGCGCTTGTTGCTGATATCCTTGGTTGAATCCGGTGGGCTGCGATGTCTGAGCTGGCGTATCGTCGAAAAGCAGATCGGCCTGTTGTTGGTCCTCCAATTGACGTCTCCTCAACTCTTCCTCTTCCTTGCTCAACTTGATAGCTTTGGCAAGATCGTCGTCGTTATCAGCAGGTTGAGTCTTTGCTCTTCGCGCTGCGTCAGCCTCAGCCTCGTTCTTGGACGCTTCCAGAGCAAGCTTGTACTCGAGATCGTCATCGTCATTGGGCTCACGATTACGTCGATCTCTGTGTCTTCGCTGCTCGTGGGTAGGCTCGCCGCCGAGTCCAAAGTCTTCCAGTCCGGTGACTCGCGACTTCCAAGATCCGCGGTTCTGTCTTTCGGCGCGAAGACGCTCTTCGTCCAGGATCAAAGATGTCAATTCTTTCGCTGAAGCGCGAACTATTCCAGATCAGCATGCGCCATCCAACGTGTTTTCATGAAACTTACTGCTCGCGCCAACGTCTCTGCCGTCCTCATCGATGTGCATGAATTCGCGCAAGGTCTTGATGATGTAAATGTTCTTCCGCGCCCATGTGACCACCAGTTCTGAGCCCTCGTGCAGGCAGTAGTCCAGCACCTTCAAGCTCTTGAGTACGTGTCGCCAGTTCTTGCCCTTGTCGTTCAGTCGCTTGTCGAGCATATCCATCACCTCGTAGAAGTCGGTGGAGCTACCGTTTGTCAGCGCATACTGCAACGCGTGGTCCGGACACAGCATTTTATGTATCCGTATCCCAGCAGCATGGCTGCGATGAGCACATCATACTGAGTCTGCAAATATCGGCGTACCTGTTAAAGGTGATTTTGGCAATATCTGCCATATCGGTCCCGGTGGGACCCCATGGATCGTTACTCGTCGCTGTCCACTATTCAGCTACATGCTCAACATCTTTGGCGTGCGTCGCAAGAACGCATTTCCAACCCAGGTCGTACCATTTCGCACTTTCACTTGTACAGAAGAGTATCCTTTTGTGACGTTCTTGACGCTGCGCAAGACGCTCGACATGCTGGCGGGGGGAGACTACCGCGAGAGATGCGCGGCACAGTGGAATGGCAAGATAAGAGTTCAGAAGCAAATCGAGTCGGCGGATATCTGGAGCGTGTTGTTTCTGTGCGCAGGAGGCAGTAGCTGAGGTCGAGCTTTGGAATCCGCGGTGCTGTCGGTCGGCTGGACGTCAATGCTGCGTGATGATGCACGGCAGCGCTAACAAGAGGGAAATACCGGCAATATCGTAAGTGCGGCGGCGCGAGCAATCCGTCGAAATGCACTGTATGGGTGTGAGGAGGAGTAGTTGCGAGGAGAAAAGTTGCTGCCTCGTTGAGGTTACGAGACTGGGAGCTCGGGCAGAGAGTGAATTGCGCGGCGGAAGCTCTCGGCGCATGACGAACGACCGTGGCGGCTGTGAGGAGTGGCGCGGCAGGAATTATAGACGCACGTGACCTGGCCCATTGCCCTGTCGAGTTCTACCGGACCGCCCAATTGAGATTCGGCACGGTCCGCTAGCGCGCACACGTTCTTTTCGTCTCCCGAATCCTCACCTCCCGCGAGAACTTCATCGTCAGGCTCGTTGCAGCGAACATTGTCGACAATCAACTGACTCTTCCTCCCTTCCCTCACACAGCACCGAGACAAGATGGTAAGCCCGCGATCACCTCCATGATACTCTAGCTGTACGCCTCTGCTCGCTGATCAAACACTTTCTGCTGGTGCTTGGCACCGCAATGGGAACAGACAGCGGGCATGCGACAGCAATGACCCATTCTATTCCACCATCAATGCTCTGAGCAGCGATGAGTGTGACACATGGCTTGAGCTGCTGTGCTGGATGCAAATCCTCACACAGTCTCTCTAGAGAAGCAACAGGCGCTGACCGTTCTTCTCAATGACAGCCTCCAAAGACCGGTGGGAAGAAGGCCGCTCCAGCGCCGTTCCCAGCCACCAAGGCGGGCGTGAGCAAGAAGCAGGCCAAGGTGAGTACACTATTATCCTTGGATTGGGATGTAACTCGATATGCTGACTGATTTCAGAACCCTCTCATCGAGCGCCGCCCACGCAACTATGGCATTGGTCAGGACATCCAGCCCCGACGCAACCTCTCGCGCATGGTGAAGTGGCCCGAGTACGTCCGCCTCCAGCGCCAACGCAAGATCTTGCACATGCGCCTCAAGGTCCCACCGGCGATTGCCCAGTTCTCCAACACCCTCGACCGCAACACTGCCGCTCAGGCCTTCAAGTTCCTCAACAAATACCGCCCAGAGTCCAAGGTTGAGAAGAAGGAGCGTCTGCACAAGGAGGCCACCGCTGTCGCTGAGGGCAAGAAGAAGGAGGACGTCAGCAAGAAGCCATACGCCGCCAAGTACGGTCTCAACCACGTCGTTGGCCTGATCGAGGCCAAGAAGGCCCAGCTCGTCCTCATCCCCAACGATGTCGACCCCATCGAGCTCGTCATCTTCCTTCCAGCTCTCTGCCGTAAGATGGGCATCCCATACGCTATCGTCAAGGGCAAGGCCCGCCTCGGCACGGTCGTCCACAAGAAGGTACATCACACCACCACAAGACCTCACTGTGCAACACTGACTAATACTTCATCTAGACCGCCGCTGTGCTCGCCATCACCGAGGTCCGCAGCGAGGACAAGAGCGAGCTCTCCAAGCTCGTCCAGGCCATCAAGGAGGGCTACCTCGACAAGAACGAGGAGGCCAAGCGTCACTGGGGTGGTGGTATCATGGGCGCCAAGGCCCAGGCCCGCGACCGCAAGAAGAAGGAGCGCGCCGAGCGTGAAATCAAGATCTAAGTCACGAACATCTTGCATACGAATGAAAAGGTGTCTGGCGTACGATCGACGCAGTCGGCGAACTGCTTGCTGGGATTTAGGGGCTAGTCGGGAATGATACCAACAGTACGATTCAAATGGTTTCAACCATGGCTGCTCTCCGGCAGCAGAAAAGTCACATTTCGCTGCATCTCTCGTTGCTACATCTCATCATGCCGCCGCATCCCTGTGCCTTGTCGAATCATTATCTCAATATCCTGTGAAAGGACCAACTGCCAACCAGCGCCTCACCAACGATTTCCAAGACTCTTTTGTCCCATTACTTCCCCCAAATCAGCCTCTTCCTTCTCAAGATTCCAATGTCTCCTATAGTCTCCCTAGCTTGTCCATTCACATCATCGGCCCCAGCATCATCGCGGCAACATCCGTCGCCCGCATCGACCCGACCACGCTCGCCCACTCATCCACACCCACCTTCACCACATACTCGGATCCCTGATCGCTCTGAAGATGAGCTCGTGATCGATTTCCGCCTGCGAAGGCACTCTCTCCTTCCTCCTCCCTTGCCTCGGCCTCGGTCTTTTCGTCTTGGTCTTCGAATTGCCCCCCGTGATGTGTGGAGAAATGATGTGGACTCTGAGACTCGCCGCCGCCGAGCGGCTTTGGATGGCTTGTAGTTCGACGTCTTCGGTCGACGACCAAGGGAGATGATGGTGGGGGCGCGTCAGTATTCTGGAGGAGAGGTTTCCCATTCTGCGCGCCCATGGTCTGTGTTGAGGTGATCGTTTTCCTCCACCGGTGTGATGGTGAATGGTGAATGGTGAATGGTGAAGGGTGATCGCGACGGTGCTAGCAATTGAGGAAGAAATGTAATCCAAGCGGGTTCGTAAATGTAGTATCAGGCGGCGAAGAAATTCGAATTCGAGATTCTCAAGTGCGATGTAAGAGGGGAGAAAGGAAGAAACATGCCCCTCGAATCACGACTTCCTTGATTATTTCTATCCTCACCGTCACCATCATCACCACCATTATTATCATATCTAAACTGTTCAGATCGATAGTCTTGGGGGAAATCTCCCGCGATATGCGGAACAGCTTCGACATGGTCTGTCCCGGCCCCTGCCTGAGCGGAGCTTACACAAGGATTTGGGGATCTCCGGATCACAAGATCTCAAAAAAAAAAAAAAAAAAAAAAAAAAAAAAAAAAAAAAAAAAACCAATCCTGTGTGTGACACGACACATTGCATGGGTCTGAGTGCGGAGATAATAGAAAGAGGTATCATATGATTAGGGTTTCTTGGTGCATCATACGAGGTTGGAGAGAAATTGGAGTTAATAAGATTTCGAAAATATACTGTTCTTCACTATTGGAGTTCGGGAAAGGCTTGATGCATGGGATTTCTGGAGAGAGAGAAAGAGGGAGAGGGGGGGATGAAGTAATGAGAAGATTTCTTTTCTTAGTTCAAGTTGCGTTGCTATGGTTGCGTTGCTTGCTCGTGATTAATATCGATCCAGAGATTCCATGTGCCATGGCTCTAATAAAGATCCGAGCACAGTCTTCCAGATTCGATCGAATTAAACGACCCCCTTTTATCTATCTATATCTAGCCTTTTTCTTCCCTTCTCCTTAAATTATCTACCCTTCCTTCCATCTTCCTTGTCAGAACCGCCCGGCCACTTGTCTTTTCAATTGAAACTGTCAAAACCCGAATATGATATGGCTTCAGAGTCTCTTGAATAATATGCGGAAGCCCCATACCATACCATACCATACCTTAGCGCTCTCGCTCTCGGTCGGTCCGGCCGAAAAGTGAGATTTTCCATGTCCACATCCACATCCACATTACTTGTTCGTTCAACGTGTAAGGTAGGGACTGGATCATCCGATGGTGCGAGTGCGAGTCCAGTCCAGTACCTTATTCTCTGGGTAGTAATTGGGACTGGACTGGACAAAAAAACCGTCCGACGAACGATGTTCTGTCTGTTCTGTCTGTCTGTCTTGTCCCCATCACCTAATCACCATCCATCTGTCTGTAGATTCTGGTTCTGGTTCTGGTTCTGGTTCTGGTTCTGGTTCTGGTTCTGGTTTGTCCTCACGCGACTGTTGAGGAAACCCAACACACACACGGCAGCTTCCCCATTCCATTCCATTCCATTCATCCAGGTGAGGACAGGACTCCGTAAGGTAGGTCGTGAGGACAAGCCAGAATTCGAGCTGGTAGGATATGTATATAATGAACGAGTATTCTCTCCCTCTTTTCCTTTGTTGTCAGAGAGTATACCTCAAGCCAAGCTGCACCTCAAGCATCAGACTCTACTCTCATCGCCGTCCTTCGAGAATTCCCAGCGTGGGTTGTCAAACTCCAACGCGCCATCCTCTAACACAACTTAACAACCAAGCATACCAACTTCCCACGCCCTCCTCCCCACCGCCCCGGACCCGATCAAAGACCCAACAATGTCGCGCGGTGAATCAGATCCGCCTCGTGGTGGTGGCTCCACCATGCCCTCCAACGGTACCACGGCATCATCATCTTCTTCTAACCCGGAGAACCCTCCCCCTGCCACCCAGAATCCACACTCCTCCCCCTCTGCCTCCTCCTTCTCCTTCTTCTTCTCCACCACCACATCCCCCTTCGAACCCACTTCCTATCTCGCATGGAAGAACCGCAGCATCCGCCCCATGGCCGGCGGCGGCGGCGGCGGCGGCGCAGGAGGAGACGAAGCAGTCGTCTTTGCCTCTTCGTCCCGAGCTCAACAGCAAGCAGCCACTACCGCCATGGCCAGGAATCGCTATCCCGTGCCCCCGCCGCCGGACCGCAAGGGTAAGGGGAGAGCGAGGGATACGGGGGAGAGGAGTCTGGAAGACAGAGGCTCGCCTCCTCCTCCTCCTCCTCCTTCTCCACGACGACCGATGCTATTTCCGACTTCCCATGTGGAGGGGGCGAAGGGCGATGAATCTTGTGGTGTTCAGCAGGAAGCGATAACTGCCGGAAAATCGGAAGTGAGCCGTCGTGCCGGGGAGAGATTGACATCAAGTGAGCAAGAGTTCATGGGTGGATTCGCCGAGCAGCTCCCGGGACAGGCATTGGAAGGGGTCGAAAGGGAACAGGAAGAAGCAGCAGCAGCAGCAGCATCGGCTCTGGAAGACGCCGCTCGGGATCCAGTCGAACGAGCGGAACAGGAAGGTGCTCCAGGTCCAGCACCACCCGCTGATGAGGTCGAGAAAGGTGTCGAAGAGGAGACAGCCGCCTTCGCCTACGGGGGATATACACCTCAGGGATTCGAGAATGCAGTCGAAGAAGATCCAGCAGCATCTCACTCGGGAGATGCAACGCAGCAGCCAGCGCAAGATCCAGTCTTCAAGGAAGAGAATTCCGCAACGTATTGCTTGGAAGATGCAACGCAGCGGCCAGCCCAAGATCCAGTCCTCATCCAAGAGCAAGAAGAAGACGCAGCAACCCATCCAGCCGGACACAATCCCCATTCAGCGTCCTCCCTAAACGCCGACTCCAAGCTCTTCATCCCAGCAGCAGCAACAAACACCACCACCACCACCACCACCACCCTCACCACCGCCATCGAGCCAACCGCCCCGCCAGTCCCCCTGAACGCCAACTCGGAAATCTTCATCCCGGCGGAAACTCAAGCCACCGCAACCGCAACCGCAACCGTCGCAGCCCCAGCCCCAGGAGGGGAACCAGCAGCACTCCCACCAAAAACTCCCCAACGACAGACCTCAGAAGAAGGCCCCGCGGGACGCATCAACCGCCTGCTCGCCGGCAGGAAAGACGACGATGAGTTCCTCGAAGCGTTCTGGGAGAGGCTGAACGGCAACGAGAATGTCGTCTTCCCGGCCGATCCAGAGCCGGTGCCTGTCCTACTACCTCTGGGTACGCTGAATGCGAAGAGCACCACTCCTCTTCGGGTGCCTGCCCAGAGAGAGACCATCTTTCCTCCGCTCTGGTGCTATGATTACCTCCGCCCTACCATCTCGATTCGTCCCTTCCGACCGGTACAAGGCCCGACTCAAGCTCAGCGTCCGTATCATCCCATTCATGATCTCCAGAGGGGCTCTACAGCTCTTCCGCCCCTCGCGCCGCCATGGCGAAGCTGGCAGTGAGTGGGCATTGCGGCCGGCAGATGCTGAAATGTGCCGGGGCTAGCTGAAGTCGATCTGACCGACAGTTGATGTGCCAGCAGTAGATGTTTCCGGTGCCCAGCTCAGTCTACCGGGGATGCGATTAAGCTGCACACTGACAGCGGCGGAATGATGATGCGATACGATGCGAGAGGAAGAAAATATGTGCTGACTTGGAACATTTTTGTCATCTTTTCGGCCCCGGTGCCCTGTAATGTTGAACATGTACTTTTTGTTGTTGTGTTTGATTGTGATTTCGCCATTGTGCAGATAGATGTCTTGATAGATGAGAAAATAGAATGGTAAAAAGGAGCAAATCAGTACTTCACTGTCATAACTCTTCGAATTGACTGATGTTGAACATAGCGCACTTGCCCTTCCAGCTCATGCGATGAAGTGTCGCCCGGAGATACCACGGAAATGGTCAAATTTTGATAGGGAAACTTGACCCGTCACCGGAGGACGTGAGTGACTACCTGACATTTCGTCACGTGAACGGGCTCTCTCTCTCTCTCTCTCTCTCTCTCTCACGGATCCTGCAGTGGAATTGCACCGGGACGCCATAGACGCCCTCACATAATTTCCGACCGCGACGGCTTTTGAAAACGCAAGCAAGTCCGGCATTGACCTGGTTGTGGGACAGGAGGTCCGGAAAGATCAGGGGGGCGATTCGTAGGACCGGATTCACGTGCAGGACACAGGCGGTACGTAAGATAAGAGGGTTACGCAGCCAGCGCATAGGATCGGGCTTGCCTGTGGCAGGGCAGGGCAGGTACCTTAGCACAGTGTTAGGCTACGGACGAGCGAACCTGCTTCTGGTTGTTCCCGGTTCGCAGTAGGTGTAAGTCAAGTCACGTGCACGGTGGAGGGGAAGTCTGCGTCGATGCACATGCAAAGTACTTCCCAAGTACCAGGCGCATCCCAACCAGGTTGGAATTGGGATTGGCTGAGAGTTTCTTGAGATGACGCCGGGTGCTATCATCATGCATGCATGCATGGACAAGGAGGATCGAGAGATGGCGAGAGGGGAGTGTGCAATTAGGCGTCGAATTGGGCGTCCAGACGTCGATGGCGCTACTCACAATGCAAGCACGCGCAATGATACCTCTCTCTCTCGTTTCAGGCGAGGCAGAGTCGGACATTTCCTGATGCAAGTCGTGCATGGCATCGTCCTGGGTGTGTTGTACGGCAGAGAGGCAGAGGCGTTTCTCACGTCACTCTCTGGACGTATGGCACAACAACCAGATGGGCGTTCTTCCATGGCAGTGGACGAGCAGGCAGAGAGCGGTAATGGTGCCAAGGCACGGGGTATCAAGCCGAGGCGGAGCGGCGTCGTTCACATGCATCACGTGGGAGGTAGTGGAGGACTTGGCCTTGGAGTGCGTGTCTGTTTCAGAAGTTCGGGCTTGGGTTTGTTGGAGTATCTGCACGGCGGGTGCATTTGTGGGTGCATTTGGCATCGTGGAAGTCCTTGCGTGCTCGCGCGAGTCTGTGCGATGGGATGGGATGTGGATGGGGATTGAAATGTCGCACGTGTTCGGATTGGAGGGTGCATGCTGCATGTCGAGGGTTTGCAATCATGGAGCGTGGGCGTGGTACTGTAGGCGTGTGGAAGGGGTAAGGTAGCCGAGCAGCAGCGGTGCGGACAGCCGCGTATCGAGTGCTGTTAACCGCCAGAGCACAGAGGGGGGGTGGTTGTGGTGAGGGAGAGGGACGCGGGATGAGAGGGCTCTCACCGCTTCCGACGTACATACAGTACATGGAGCTGCAGACGGGAGCAGAGATCAAGTTGAGCGGGAAGGGTTCAGTTTTGCATTCGAAGTTGACTCTGACGGGCCCCACCGCCCTCATCACTGCAGCTTAGCTTCCGATCCGCTTTCAGCTTCCCGTCACGTTCCCGCCAAGCCCGCAGCCGGTCCCCGCCATCTTGCCGGCACACACACCACACATGCCTGTGCCCCACATTGCACGATCCCCCGGCTGGCTGTTGCGCCGAGGGGTCGGGGGAAAACGCGACGCGATCGGATCGGACGTTTCAACGCCGAGCCTCGCCACGCCACGCCGCACCGCGACCTCACCTGTCCCTCCACCCACCTCTCCCGCCGCGCCGTCGTCGATGGGACGAGGGACAACAACAAGACCGGTGTCGTGTGGAGGGGTACGGCGGGCGGACAGCGACGATGATGCGCAGCGGGCCAGGCCGGGCATGCGCATGACGAGCCCAGGCTATCGTGGCACCAGGTCCCGATCGCTGCTGGCAGTGAGGCTCGGCAGCCAATGAGAGGCGATAGCGGCTGGGTCGGTCCACACGGTGCAGTGGTGTGGTGCAGGTGTGTGTATGCACCCCTTCACCGCTCCTCTGCACTGCACTGCGACTCGCCTCCGCCGGCCGTAGGAGGCAGTCGCTACGGTAGTAGTAGTCGCCAGCGGCGGCAGCGTGGGCGGCGCCTCCTCTCACGCCCACGGCCACGGCCACGCTGCTCCGATCCTCTGTCTTCTGCCTCTTGCCTCCGCCTCACGCTGGACATCGACCGCGGTTCGTCCTGCGTACAGTAGTAGTCCTGCTCCTGCGTGCTCCTGCCTAGCGCGACTGGCCTGGGCTGCGGTCCTTCTTTCCCGGAAAGTCCAGCACCCTTCCATCTCACCTTCCCATTTTCATCTGCTGCGGCGGTGAAGGAAAGCTCGACCGCGCAGAACACCACCGCGACCAAGAGAGAGAGCGAGACAGCTCAGCAGCTCCAGCGCCAACGCCAGCGCCAGCGCCAGCCAGAACCAGAGTCCGAGCCCAGAGCCAGAGCCAGAGTTAGAGCCAGCATCCACTCCTCACCGCGATTGTGTCCGGCTCACCTCCGCTCATCATGGACGACTTCCACCACTTCACCAGCCCGGATGCTCTCTTCGACTTCGGCGCTGCCCAGTTCCCTCACGACCCACGCTCAGACGCCTACCCGCCATTCATCCACCAACCCAATCCCAATCCTCCACCACACGCCTCACAGCACGCCTCACAGCACGCTGCACAGCACGCTTGGGGCACACACATACCGCTCGACGCCATGGACCACCACCACCACCACCACCATCATCAACAACAACAACAACAACAACAACAACAATACCCAAATCACCAACAACATCACCAACAACATCACCAACAACCTCACCCACATCCCCAGCCCGCGCATTCATACCCCGCCTCGTCGAATCAACACGACGCTCAATACGCCGCCGATGCCTCGCAACAGCAGCCCAGCCGGCCGAATAGCAATCAGAGCAACCAGCCCTTCACCACCACCACCACCACGCTCGATGTCGACTACGCGTCCATGTTCCCCAACACCTGGCAATATCAGCTGCAGCAACACGCCGCTCAGCAGCAGCAGCAGCATGTCGCTCAGCAGCAACCGCACCAGCACCAGCAACCGCAGACTCAACAACAGCAGTATGCTGCTCGGGCCGCTGGTGGCTTGGCCATGAACGCCTACCACCCGCCTTCTTTTGGCGGGCAACTCCAGGCCTCGCCGGTCGATTTCATGCCCGCGACGACTGCTGACAGCTACGCGGTGACCGCAGGAATGGACTCTGCAAACTTCATGGCCATGGCCGGTCCCATGGAGTCCATGAACGCCCTCGTCTACCCTCTGAACGATTATCAAAATGATCTCATGTTCCCCCTGGGCCTCAACACCGCCTTCACTCAACAGGCCGCCGAATCAGTCAACTCCAGTATGCCTGGCAGCTCACCTACCGGCACCGTTCTGGAGGTCCAGTCTCTGTCGGATAACGAGAGCTGGTCCATGATCAACTTCCATCCCAACCGCCAGTCGATCGATTCCGTCGGCACCGTCTCCAACCCGAGCCAAAACCTCCACATTCGCACAAACTCTGACTCGTCTTCATCCGATGGCCCTAGCTCAGCCGACCTGTCGGGAAGCTACGAGGAGATCCCTCCATGGCCGCTCAGCTCGCCACACGATCTCCACGGCCAAGACTATCTCGATGCACACTACTTCCAACAGACAAATGGTCTGCCCATTCAATCACAACACCAGCAGGCCTCCCCGTCGTCATCGTCATTAGCCGTCAGCCCATCCGGTACCAGCAACGCGGTCTCATACCGATCGTCGGGCTCATCCACGACGTCGCCGACATCATCCGGTCCAACGTCGCCGCCACTCAGGCGTCGCAAGTCGCCGTTGGAGGGCAAGACTACCAAGGCTGTCATCAAGAAGTCGTCGCCGCACAGCACCCGGAAGGATAGCACCGCCGAGAAGAAGGTGGGCCGAAGACGAGGTCCTCTCCGACCCGAGCAGCGCCAGCAAGCCCATGAGATCCGCAAGCTGCGCGCATGCCTGCGATGCAAGTTCTTGAAGAAGACTTGCGACAAGGGAGAGCCATGCGGTGGCTGCCGTCCCAGTCACGCACGCTTGTGGCAGGTCCCGTGCACGCGCATGGACATCAAGGACATCGCCTACTTCATGAAGGACTGGAAGGCCGACTACGAGCGACACGTCAGCCTCGGGTTTAGCGTCGGTAACATCAAGGGCTTCAGTACCCTCGAGCGCACCCTCTACATCACACACGGTTACGGCCACTACCTACCCATCAACGCGCGCGAGATCTTTGTTCGCGATGACGGCTGCTTCAACGTCGACTGGATCGAGACGACACGCAGTGAGAACCCAGAGGAGTTTGAGACTCCCACCGCCAAGCTATCCGCTGGTATGGAGGGCGTCAGCACTACCCTGCTCTCCGAATACCTCGATCGCCACTTGGACCAAGGCTTTGAATACTTCGTGGACGAGTACTTTGAGGGAACCAAGTTCTTGACCGAGATCCTGAAGACCGCCTACCGTTACTACCAGAAGGAGAAGACCCCATCAATACGAAAGGCACTCAAGCTCGTACTGGCGTACAACCTCACACTGCACGTGACCATGGTGGAAGGTCTTTCGGAAGAGGAGCAGTACTCTGGCAGAGTGTTCGACGAGAAGTCCAAGTTCAACGGCAAGACCGTCGCGCCGGTCATGATCAACTTTCAAGTCAAGTGCGCCCTCGCCGACATGTGGCGTGAACTGCAGAAGGACATCCTCGAGGAGCTGTCTGCGCTCTACTCCTCCGTCTATTCCGGTGACAAGCTCAAGAACTGGCCGACGATCTTCATGCTCGCTGCCATCCTGCTTGCCATCTGGGAGGAGATGCAGTTCGACTGCCACTACCGCGTGCCAGACGAGAGGGCCGTCAACAAGTTCTGCGATGAGATGGAGACCACTCCGGTCGGCGTCATCGTCGGCCTCTTCCAAGCCATCTCGACCAAGCTCCCCGGCCTCCAAGAGTGGGACACCAAGAAGCATCACCAGCTGCTGGGGTCGAACCCTGCCGTCTGTGACGCCCTGACCGAGGTCAGAGGCCACATCAATAAATACGGTCAGTACCGTGAACACCTCACCGTCACCCCTATACTGATGTCTACCACAGAGAAATATCTCAAGGAGCGGCAGAGCAATGCCAGCTTCGACCGCGATGACTTTGACTGCCTCAGCAACAAATTCCTGAGCAAGCTCGTCATTCGCGCCAACTAGACGTCTTCGCAACATCACGACTCGCTTTTACTACATAATGATGTCGTCGACGAATACGCACGTACACACACACACGGACTCTGCCGGCGGAGAGCGACCAGACGACGTCATGCCCGCCCAGTCCAGAGCATTACACGGCCGACCGAAACAAACGAACGAACGAACGAAAAGCGGTTCCCTTGGGTTCACTTCGCTTCTCGTCGGAAGATTACGATATACGGCCGCGAGCTACGACATGATCACTCTTGTGCTATTTTTTGCATCTTATCCAGTGTTGACATGTGACGGGATGAATCTACCCTTTTTGGGGGAGAGAGATGCCTCACAGCGATCTGGTCTAACGGCGTACTGGAGGCGCTGGATCGGGACCATGACACATGTCTCACGACGACGACATACGGAGCTACGAATGCATCATCTTGTGCATGCATACCAAATAGGCGTTGCTCAGGCGCCTTTGGTAGGATTTGTGGATAGCTCCTTGTGGGTCTATCCGGATGAGATTTTAGCCAGGGATTTACGGCAGTGAGATTTTTTTTTCTTACTTTTTTCTTCTTTCTCGGCAGACGAGAGAGAAGCGAGCGGAGACGATTTTGGAAATGAGATGAGACGCATCGCATTGAATGAGAATGCAGACATGATCTCTAAAGACCACGCGTAGTATGCAGTCATGACATGGCAATGAAGAGAGGACGTTATTACTTTACTCCCTGAACAACTTATGACGGTTTTGATTATAAATCCTTCCAAAGCACATTTCTTGCCAATCCCGACTTTTATCAAGGGCGTAGTTGGCTACTTTCATCCTATTGTCCCGTTTTGTCTCGCGGCTCGTTTTCGTTTTCGTTTGCGTGCGCGGTCTTCCGCCGCCGCTATCGGTGAATATATGTTATTCACGTTGAGTGGGAAATTCACGATAGTGACAAAGGCCCGGGGAATCCGTAGCCTGCCTGGGTTGCTTTTTCATAACTTTGTGCTTGGGTTTTGGGGGTCTGGACGTGGATTGATCTGCACGCACGCGCGTATACGTCTTTGCTGCTGGTTCTTTCTCGAAGCGCAGAGAGAGAGATACACAGAGAGAGATACACACACAGAGAGAGAGAGAGAGAGAGAGAGAGAGAGAGAGAGAGAGAGAGAGAGAGAGAGAGAGAGAGAGAGAGAGAGAGAGAGAGAGAGCTGGATGGACGAACGAACGTATCAAGCGATTTTTTTAAAGTTTTTAAAGGATGTTAGATAAAAGATAATAAACAAAGCGACTGAATATGATTGGCTGGACTGGTTTGATTTTTATTTAATTCAGTGACGCTGCGAAATGTGAAGGACTAAAGCGTAAAGGTTTACGATTCGTAAACGTCGCGGGCGGATTGAGTCATGATGATGGGATGAGGGGGGTTGCTAAGGAGTGGTTGTTAGGTTAGAGGAGGAGCTAGCTTGGGATGTGAGTTGTCTCCTTGAAGGGTCGGAGCCTGGAGTGTTGTTCATTTTCATTCCAAGGAATAAAAGATGCGTTTCCTGCGTTGTTCCTATTTCATTCTTGGGTTTCTTAGACGATGCTTGAGAAGACGAATGAAGAGTAAGAGAGCGTTAGGTGAAAGCGAAAATTTGCAAGGTAAGCAATATCACGCCATCCATCGTTCATCGCTGCGTAGGGACAGAAGTCTACAACGTATATCTGAACGTCGGCGCTCTATCGCCCTGCTCGCTCAGCTCCTGCACAGAAGCAGCGTCCGCCTCAAATCCATCAGCGACTCTCTCCGCGCGCTTCGCGTTGATCCGCTTGTAAGTGAAGATCATGATCGTCGCGGCGACGATGCCCATGGTGATGAAGCCAATCTCCAGACCGTGGCCTAGGTAGTAGCGGGGTGCGTCCGATTGTCGGTAGAAATTGCTCGCCATGGCGCCGGACAGGTTGCCAATGGAGATTTGCAGCGCGACGCCGACGGCCCGCTTGTAGGATCCGGACAGGTTGTTGGAGAGCCAGGTTAGATTTGCCGGGTGGGTGGGATAGATGGCGCATGCGGCGATGAAGACGCCGGCGTAGGTGATGCCAAATTTGCCATTGCCGGCGATGCAGATGAGGAAGCCGAGGAGTTGGAAGGCGAAGCAGGTCAGGATGAAGGGCGTGCGGATGCGGTGCTTGTCCGCGGCGTAGGCGACGAGGATCGTGAGGAGGGAGGCGACGATGTAGGGCGGGACGGTGAGGAGTTGCGAGGCGGTGGTGGAGAAGCCGAGTTCTTTGATGATGGTGGGTAGGAAGAGTGAGACTCCGTATAAGGGCGTGGCGTAGCCTGTTGGAGTTAGTAGAGGACCTCATGGCATGTGTGTCCGGCAGTGGATCGAGTCATAGATAGGGCTTATACCAAGATAGACCAGTACACTCATCCAGATCTGCCAGTCTAGAAACGCCTTCTTCGCCTCAGTCCAGGTCTGGGCTTCGTTCTGCGGGACCAGTTTCTCGGAACCGGTGGTCGTCGTGTCGTACTTCAGCCTGTACGCGACGAAGGCTCGCTCTTCAGCCGTCAGGAAAGATGCCGTCTCTGGGAAGTCGTGGACCGTGAAGAAGGCGACTACAGCCACGACGACGGTAAACATTCCCTCGAGGATGAAGATCCATCTCCAGCCCCTCAAGCCCGCGACACCGTCCATGAAACTGATGCCGTACGCTAGAAGGCCGGAGAAGGCGCCTGCGATACTGGCGGCGGAGAAGAAATATGCCTGACGGACTTGGACCTCGTAGCGGGTGTACCACATCGTGTTGTAGTAGATTACGCCAGGAAACAGGCCGGCCTCAGCTACTCCAAGAAAGATGCGCGCGATCAAGAGGCCGGTATAGGATTGGGTGATGCCTTGGAGGGTCACGACGATGCCCCAGGCGACCATGATGCCTGCGTGTTGTCAGTCGGCTACGTTCCTGCAAGTGGTAGGGACTGAGCCTACTCGGCAGCCAGATGGAGGGCCTCAATTTCTTCAGGAGCATATTGCTGGGCACTTCGAATGCCGAGTAGGTGAAGAAGAAGACTGTCAGGCAGAGGTTGTACTGCGTGGGCGTGAGGCCCAGGTCTTCCGGCAGGCCTTCAATCTTGGCATTGCCGATCTGGAAAGGAAGATTGTCAGCGGTAGATGATGCCTCTCGCTAGAATGTCGACGATGGGCCTACATTTCCACGGTCCAGAAATGACAGGAGATATAGCAAGGTCAGGACCGGGACAGTACGGAGGTCCATCTTCCTGAGAATCTTCTTGATATCCAGATGTGAGAACGACTCTAACGTGACATCTTCGCGAGTAATGGTCGCGTTGACCTGTTCAATCTTTTCTTGCTCGGACATCTTCTCGTCGCCGCCGAAATTCTCAATGTGGAGTGGCGAACTGCCTTTCTCCTGAGAGGCGTCGCTGCTCTGGTCGATGGGAGACGCCATTTTGACGCTCGTTCTCGCGAATGGGGCGGAGAGACGTTGAATGTTCTAGGGGGAATGGAAGAAGAATGTCGCTGGAAGCGGCGGACCTACCGTATGGTAACCGTGTCGATCCATCTCCAAGATCATGCACTGGAGCCGTACCACTCGCTTGCCGATCCCCCGCCTGCTGCCCGTGGAGACGCCCCGCATGTGAATGATCACCAAGGAGGCGACGACATGCGATGGATTTAGACGAGAAAACGATACGCGGCCGGGCAATGAACGACTCATCCCGGAACTGCAGCTGCATGAATGAGGTCTCATTCAACCCAACGTTTTCCCAATAAACACTCCTAAACATCGCTGACAGCGTTCCCTCTGACCTCCAGCAAGCTGAAATACCTGCTCCAAAGCGGCTCTCTGGAGAAGGGGTCCACCTCATCCTTCACCAGACCGACATACACATTGCAAGCCTGACCACCATCGATCTTGGGCCCAACAAAGTGAGCTCGTTGGAAGTCAGGGCCAAAGGCGCCGATTTTCGTAGAAGTGAAATGCTTCACCTTGCCAAGAGCAGGACCAAAGTCGTACCCTACGATCTCGGAATGGTACATGGAGGTCAGTGCGACGATGTGTGGCTTGTCTGCCATCCCGATCGGCCACCATGCCAAGCTGTAAGGGTCTCGCTTTCTGAGTGTCATCAGTCCCTCCACGCGCTCGCGGTTGGTCCTGTTGAGCTCGGTGCGGATCTTGGCGGCCAGCATGGGGAGGCTGTCTTCCTGGATGATGTCCGAAACCTTTGCATCACAGCTGATGAAGTATACGCAGTTGCCGACCCAGTCCTTATCGAGGCCGACATGCTGACGAGCGTTGTGGGGAACCGTGAAGGTGCTCACGGTGTCTTCTTTCAATTGGCCCGTCTTGAACCTCGCTACAGTGAGTGTACGCCATATTGCTGCAGTGATTGCATCGTGGGTCGAGATGCGCATGTCGCGACCTCCATAGTCCTTCAGAGCTTGTGCGTTGTCGTTCGTGATGTTGAAATACGCAGGAACGAATTCTGGAGGTGGAGGGGCTGGCTCGCCGTTTGCCTCGGGAGGGGCATGATCATGATGGATGCCTGGTATGAATACGCCGTGCTTGATTGAGTATGCGGGATGTTCTTTGAGATCTGTAAGGCCACCGTTCAAGGAGGCCATGATGCTTCGGTCGTGATTGAGCTTCCGGGGTGGCAGTTGGCCTTTTGTGTCCGCAGCCCTCCTACACTCATCTCCCAAAGCTCGTGTAACAGTGTTGATTCCATTGCCATCGTGGAGATGATGATAGAGGCAGACGCTCAAAAGCACACCGCCCTCGATCAGGCTCAACTGGAACTTGGACTGTGGTTGCGGCTCTGGCATGATAGCCCCGGCGATCGGCATAAAGTCCGCATCTTTGAAAGCTGCCAGGGGAAAGCCAGCAGCCTCTAGCTCCTTGTAGCTTTGAAAGGTCTTGGTCATGTCTTTGATGCTCAGCTGAATGCCATCTCCTGGCGCGAGGGCTCTCCATGGCTGACTTGGATCATGCAGAGCGGCATTTGGCACCACGACGGAAGATGAGCCAAGCTCGGGAGTTCCTTGCACCAGCGCCTTCATTGCCCTCTCCATTGCGTCAATGACCTTTTCGTGAGTCGAGCCTTGGGGTAGCTCGAAACACAGAATGCGGCGGGAGTACAGACCCGGCAGCCAGACATCGCTGTACAACAATTCCAGCGAAGGATCGGGACCTGTGATGAAGATTGTTCTGTCCATTTTGAATGCCGATACTGTATGTGAAGCGCCAACGTGTTCTGTTCAACAGTTGCCAGCGTCCGTCCTCGATTCAGTAGGATGAGACTGTCGGAATGCGCAATGCCCGAGGTGGGACAGACTGGTTATTCGAAGCTGACAGCAGAAGGCCAACACGGCTCACTCATATGTGCGGCTGAGCGTGCATCCTGCGGATTCCAGTAAGCAAGACTAGAAAGGGCTCACGCTCGAACTCTCTTCATCCTTCACGAGCTGAGCATGGAGCTCATCGTGTCTCCTGCAGTATTGACACGGCGAACTTCCCATACACTCCGCCGATTTCCACCTGCTTTTGCTCGTGCTTTTCAACCCGCTTTTGATCGGGCAGAATTCTGATCGTGCTTTTGCTGCAACGGAGTGTTGTTGATGGCCGCCGATATGTGCTGGCGTGGGGAGGTCCCTGCGAGTCCAGTGAAAGAGCATGACCTTTGGACTGCCGCCGAATACGATATGGAAGAAAGATGGTGCATCGCAATGGAAGGACTCGCCTCACACTCGTCGCGTCGGTCATGGGAAGACGGTGGACCACGTGACAGCAGCCCTGGATTCACCGCCGACATTCCTTCCGACACGGCAGATGTGGACGGAGCGGTCGCCCTCAGTACTCAGTGCCTTAACAGCCCGGATGGTGAGGTTCAAACACCGAATTTGCTCACGACGGACCATGTTACACCGAGGCCCCAGTTCTCGGCAGAAGATCGGCCCCAGATCTTGCGTCTGCGGAGTCTGGAGGCGGGGAGTTGGAGAGGTGGGTCCAGCGGGGTGCCACGCGAGCAAGAGGAGACTCGGGAGTTCCATTCCGAAGGTGCAGTCCTGGCTATCTCATCACATGGGCCCGCAAAGCTGGACGGATCTATACCTAAGAATGCCTCGAGCGTCATGTGGTCTGCGTCAGAACTACTAAATACCACACCGTCCGGGCAGTGGACATTAGCCGCGTCAATGCTGATGGCCTCAATGCTGAGCAGCGGACGGCGTGTCGACCTCTGTTGCACCTATCTCCTTCAAGACTGTCACATGTCACCACCCGATGCACCCGACAGGATGGAGCTGGCGGTCCACCTTTCCCACGCCCGTACAGCAAGCTAGATCCACCCGCTCGTCAAGACCACGCTCACGCAGGTCACGATAATGTCCTCAATGATGCAGCGTGCCATCGCCAAGTCGCCACTGGGGAGCCGCTTGCCTCATAACGTACCAAGGCCCGACAATGTTCCTTGCTGATGAGGAGTGCACGTCGCTCTAGCTCCCCACCGGTTGGAGAGAGATTCGACCAAATCGCTGCTTCGGAAAGCCCAGCCGCCGTCATGAAGTGCCATAGTGCCATCCGAATTCGCTTGCCTGCACCGTGTGATCAGACGTGAACAATACTCGCAAGTCACATTGGCCATTCGTCTGGAGCAGAGACCCGCGGGATCCGTCATGGCCTACAAAATGCAACAGTCCGCCCCATCATCGAGCTCGGCGCTTGTTGTAATCACTTCGAGCACCGTGCAATCCAACCTGCGATCATGGTGTCCGCCGTGGAGAAGCTGGCCATTGCTGCCTCTTTGCTGACCTCTTTTTCTCTCGTCAACGGCCAGAGCAACTCGACTTCCGCCTGGAACCATGCGGATTTCGAGACCAGTCCAGAGGTCTTTCCTTCACGTACGTACGACTACGCGCGCTCTTTGGCGTCGCGCTGACATGTGTTAGCGAATATTACGGGGACCGGAGGCTGGGATGCCGCCCTCGAGAAGGCCAAAGATTGGGTCTCTCAGCTTACGATTGAAGAGAAGGCCATACTCGTTACAGGCACCGAAGGCCCTTGTGTTGGGAACATAGGGCCAATCCCGCGCTTGAACTTCACGGGTCTCTGCCTTCAAGATGGTCCGCTAGCCATTCGCCAGGCGACATACGCTTCAGTCTTTCCGGCTGGCCTGACCGTTGCGGCTTCTTGGGATAGGAATCTTGCTCGCGTTCGTGGACGACAGATTGCGTCCGAGTACAGAGCGAAGGGCTCGCATGTCATCCTCGGTCCTGTTGCTGGGCCGCTCGGCCGCAGCGGCTATGGTGGTCGTAACTGGGAGGTCGGTTTCGGATTCTTTCACACGTCTTCCTACTCGAGCTCTGCTGATCCTGAATAGGGCTTTTCTCCAGAACCGTATCTGACGGGTGTCATGATGGAGGAGACCATCGGAGGCCACCACGAGATGTAAGTGTTGGAGGTGGCAGAACCCATGCATGCCCAGCCATGCTCCATCCCAGTACGCCCTGTGTGCTCACCATGCCGCAATCTGCAGGGGCGTCCAAGCTTGCGCCAAGCACTTCATTGGCAACGAACAAGAGACCCAGCGCAACCCAGACCTCAGCCCGACCAACAAGACGATCGAGGCAGTCTCCGCCAACATCGATGACCGCACCATCCACGAGCTTTACCTATGGCCGTTCGCCAATGCCGTGCGCAGTGGCGTGTCATCGGTCATGTGCTCCTACAACCGTGTGAATGGAACGTATAGTTGCGAAAACAGCAAGACGTTGAACGGCCTCCTCAAAGATGAGCTCGGGTTCCAGGGCTACGTGGTTTCGGATTGGATGGCAACCCACTCCGGCTTCCCGGCGATCAACGCTGGTCTGGATATGAATATGCCCGGCGGATACATCTTCACCAACTCAACCCCATCGTTCTTCGGTGCCAACATCACCGTCATGATCAACAACGGAAGTCTGGAAGAGAGCCGTCTGGACGACATGGCACACCGTATCCTGACGCCCTACTTCTACCTCGGACAGGACAGTGGCTTTCCAGCTATCGACGGCGATACGCCCTCGACGCAGACGACTTGGCCCCAGAGCACATACCGCTACAACTTCACCTACGGGCCTTCGTCCGTCGATGTGAGGGACAACCATGCGGAGCTCATTCGCGAGCTTGGCGCTGCGGGAACTGTGTTGCTCAAGAACGTCAACAACGCTTTGCCCCTCAAGTCCCCGAAGAACATTGCAGTCTTCGGCAACGATGCGGCGGATCTGACCAACGGGGAGTACTTTGCCAATCTCAATTCGGAAGGCTTCGAGTATGGAGCCCTCCCAGTTGCTGGAGGATCTGGCACCGGAAGGCTCACCTATGTCGTCTCTCCTCTCGAAGCAGTCAAGGCCAAGGCTGGAAAGGACGCACTGGTGCAGTACATTACAAACAACACCCAGATCATCGAAGACAACGGATGGGACAGCATCCTTCCGAAGCCGGAGGTCTGCCTGATCTTCCTCAACACGTGGGCCTCGGAAGGGTTTGACCGCACCAGTCTGTTGCTCAACTGGAACGGCACGGAAGTGGTCGAGACCATTGCCGCGAACTGCTCCAACACCGTGGTCGTGACACACTCCTCCGGCTTGAACGTCCTGCCGTTCGCGGATCACCCCAACGTCACTGCCATTGTTGCTGCACATCTCTCCGGCCAGGAGGTGGGCAACAGCGTCGTCGACATCCTCTTGGGCGCAGTGAACCCGTCGGGCAAGCTTCCATACACGATTGCGAAGGAGGAAGACGACTACGCTTTCGTTCCCATTGTCAACTCGACCGAGTTGCTGCTGACTGAGGATGCGAATGCTTGGCAAGATGACTTCGAGGAGAGACTGTTGATCGACTACCGTATGTATATCCCGCGGATGCCTTGATCTGCACATGGCGGAGCTAATTTTGGCTAGGCCACTTTGATTACTACAACCTTTCCGTCCAATACGAATTCGGATTCGGTAAGCTGGAGAATCCGACTTTCACGAGGCGAAATCACTCATCGTAGCCTTTCATAGGTCTCTCTTACACCACCTTCTCCCTTGGCAACGCCAGCGTAAGCAAGGTCGCATCGGGCAGCATTTCCGCCACCCCGGCCAACCTGACCGTTGCCCCTGGCGGTAACCCGGCTCTGTGGGAGACCTTGTACAATGTGACGACCACCGTCACCAACATCGGGTCATTGTCCGGTGCCACTGTGCCCCAACTCTACATTGGCATGCCCAGCATCGACTCGCAAGAGGAGGACACCACACCCCTTCGGGTCCTCCGGGGCTTCGACAAGGTCTCCCTCCAGCCCGGCGAGAGCAAGACCGTCACATTCGAACTCACCCGTCGTGATATCTCTTACTGGGACACGTAAGTTCCTCCTCTTTCCCCCCTGACAACAACGACAACAACAACAGCGCAGACCGCAACTACGGGTCCGCATCTCGATTGCGAAACATTCATCAAGCTAATGGTTTTCTTTCTCCTGCTGCAGTGCCTCCCAACAGTGGACCATCCCCTCGGGCAGCATCAGTGCCCAAGTCGGCTTCTCCAGCAGGGATATCCATTCCACGACTTCTTTCACTCCCATTGTTTCTGGAGGCACCTCCTACAGGCCTCGTCGTCGGACATGATGAGAGCCCTATCTATCTGTCTTTCTATCTATGGAGCGGGTTGCATGATTGTCATTGGCTGGGAGTAGTGATTTGGTCCCGGTCTAGGTCAACGACGATACGTACGTCCTCTTAGATCGTTACGGAGGGATGTGTATATTTCTCTCCCGGGGTCTTCAAGAGGTGCAATGGCATCATATGAAACAGAATCAAAAACAGAACGCAATAGTTTTAAAATTCCAGGAATTTGGTTTTCAATTGCCTTGCCTTGATGATGATGATCATGATGAGTGGTATCGTACGTATCTACCGCCCCAACAAGACTATAAAAGTTGGGAATGGATGATTGGATGAATGGATGGATGAACGGATGGATGTATCAAGGTAGATAGGTAATGATGATTGATCTTCGAGCGTTGAAAAAACCCCCCCCCAAAGCCGGTCATGATGATGAGTGAGTTGTTTGACTGACTGACATATCTGTACATCAATTCTTCCTCCTTCCCCCTTCCTCCTTCCTCCTCGTGACCTCTCTCTCTCTCTCTCTCTCTCCGCCGAATATCTAAACTAAATCAACAACAATCGATCAAGGCTTTCCCCCCCTCCCCCCCTTCTTCCCCCAACTCCGACTCCGACTCCGGTTTTCCCTTTGTTGATCTTCCATCCAAGCCGTACCGTGGCTTCCAGCTTCCAGCTTCCAGCAATAGACAGACGGAACAATACAACAACAACAACAACAACAACAACAACAACAACAACAACAACAACAACAACAACAACAACAACAACAACAACAACAACAACAAAAAACGCCACAAAATGTAAATGAGTTTTTGGGGTTTGGTGATCAACCATGACGATGATGATGAATGTGTAGCCGGCCGTTTCAGTCATGTAACTCGTCTGTCCGTCCGTCCGTCCGTTTCCGCAAAGAAAAAAATTTCCCGTCAAAATATGCCTCGCGGCACCCTCTCCGACAATGATGGATAGGTAGGTAGCAAAGAAGGATCCCGGGATGAAGAGAAGAGAAAAAATGATAAAAATGAAGAAGCAGAACCCCCATGCGTGTGTGTGTGCGCCATTTGAATCGTGTTTCGTCGTCCGTCCTCATATCGTCGTCGTCGTCGTCCGTCTCGCCCGGGGTGGCGGGAGGAAGAAGAAGAAGAAGAAGAAGGAGAAGAGAAGATTGGCGTCGTCGTCGTCGGTCCCTCCCTCTCTCTCTCTTCCTCTCTCTCTCTCAAGTCCACCCGCTCTCGCGGAGACACCACCCGCAGCGTCCGTATGCTCTTACGGCTCCTCGTCGGCAGTAGCACATGTACCCATCCCCGCCCCCGCCCCCGCCCCCACCACCACCGCGTTTCTGCTGTGGCGTGGGCTTCGGCTGTGTCCTCACCGCCGCAACGTCATCGAAGCCACTACTGTCCGGTATACTCCTCGGACTACTGCCCCCGGAACTCGTGGAGCTGCCCTCGGAGAAGGCCGAATTCCTTTTCCGCCCCGTGCCAATGGCGACTGGGAGTCCCTGGACGTTGCGCCCTCCCGGTCTCTGACCGGGGAACATGCCGTCGTTGACGGAGAAATTGCGGCAGATCATGTAGGCTTTCTGGGCGGCGCCGTCGCGCGCGAGGGCTTCCGAGGCGTAGGGCACTTCGGTGCTGTACTCGCGGTTGTTGACGCGGACCTTGCAGTAGTAGCCCGTACGGGTACGGACAGGTTCGTAGTGTGGCTCGGGCCATTGGCGACGTTGGCAGACGCCTGTGGTGCAAACATGTCGTCAGTCGAGTGCAGAGATGGACTGGGATGAAGTTGATTTATGATGCGTCACGTTTGTTCGAACAGGTCGTGCTCGATCGTCAATGCCACGTGGAAGCCACGCCAAAGTACACGTTCTGGCGAAGCACACGTTCTGGCAAAGTACACGTTGTATGCATTGGTGGACGAAAGCAGTCATTGCTAGGGCATGAGGATGTGGTCGACTTACTGGACAAGTACATTGTGTAGAACATGTTGGCTCCAATCAGGACAGATGGGGCTTCGAGGTGGCGGTTGGGGAGGTGTCTAGTGGGAACTGCTTCCAGCGGACGGCAGCGGCAATGTGCTTAAAGCGTCCACGGGGGTCGTGGGCGCGCTGGCCTTGGAATGTCGCACGACAGAGGTCGATGGGCGAAGTGGTCAGTGCCCGGCGGACGGAAGGCTCGGGGGGAGGCGGTGTAGTTGTTGACAGGAATGGTGGTGTCGGGTGGTTTGTCGCTGTTGCCCTGGGGTCGTCAATGGGGTGGGTGACGGGCGACGAGAAGAAGTTTTGGCTCCTATATGTGGGTGGGCCAAAGCACGAACTGGGGACGAGAATGTTCATGCACAGGCAAGGCAGGTGGGGAGAGATTACTCTTGAACGACCATGGAGCGAGCATATGAGGACAACCCACACCCGAGGGGATACCGGTGAAGGGGAGAGATGGGCACAGAGCAGACCCAGTAGAGTGGGCGGGCATAGCCAGCACTGGGTGCAGTGCAGTGCAGGAGGTGGACGGGCAGGCGAGGAGAGGAGAGGAGAGGAGAGGAGAGGAGAGGAGAGGCGAGGCGAGGAGAGAGGAGAGCAGAGGATGGCGGCGAGATTGAGAAGAGCTGCAATACTGGCGTCGAAGGTGTGAAGGTGTGAAGCTGTGAAGGCTACCCGGACGCCAGGCCCCATACTTGATGTGTTGGCGCGCGTTTCGGCCAGAGGATGTTTGATGATCGAGAGGTGGAGAGCATGAGCTCGGCCGGTATCTAACCAGCACAGCACAGTGCAAGAATCTCGAGACGCAGATCGAGATGCCCTGGCTACCTTACCGTATGCCTGGCCCGGCCTGGCCTTGCCTTGCCTGGTTCGCACAGCCCATGGCATGGCAGCAGCCCAGCGCAGCGCAGCGCAGCCCGCACGAAGCTTCGTCGGCGAATCATCATGACATGCGCCTGTCAAAGCGTCAGGTACGGAGGTGCAAGTGATTCCATGCTCCAAGGTGAATAGCTCTGGTAGCGTTCGGGGGTGGATGGCGTTCAGCGGAATAGCGTTGGGTGCAGAGCAGTGCAGGAGCGAGCGCTAGGGGCATCGCGGCAGGCGGGAAAGGGAAAGGCCAGTGCGGTGGGTGCAGACAGTGCAGACAGTGCAGACAGTACGGAGAGAGTGCTGTGCGTGCTGCAGACAGTATGTGGTGGTAGTATACAGTACACAGTACGGAGACTGCTGTACTGCTGTGCTGCGTGTGCTGCAGGGTTGGAGCATCAACAGGATCATGCCGTGCACGGCGCACTGCACTCTTCGACCGATGGTGCACTACCGTGACGGCACGTTTCGACCGATGGTGAGATCTCCCGTTCCACACGCTGCCGCTGGATGACAGAGGCACGCTCGAGTGCAGGCGATGTGTTGTCAATAATGGAAGAGCTGGCCTGCTGCAGCCACTCCAGGGTCCAGCAAGGATGACCGAGGGCAGTGTGCAGCTCTCCTGTTGACGCTGGGAACACTCTGTGCTCCGTCCGTCTTGTACGAGATCGGAGGCCTTCTCCGGCACCAGTGCGATGTTGAAGACTCGCCTGCCGATACTCTAAATCGGCGCCCGATATCGTAAGACGTCGGAGGAGGATTCAATGCCTGATGTTGAAGCTGATGTTCGAGCCATGTCGCACCGAGAGCGCCACGACGAGAAGGGCGCTCCAGACACACAGTATGAGATAGATGCAATGCATTGCTGCGCTCGCATTCGACGGGAAATGCCATGCCTGGCCTACTCTACAGTAGCATTCGACGGGAAGATGGGCCAGCATTGGACGGGAGGATGAGTTGTGGCAGTCGCTGATTTGCTGAGGAAGCGGACGCATCTGCACATGCCATGCAATGCACGAGGCAAGGCGAGACGGTTGTAGTTAAGCGGTCAACAAACTAAGCTTTTCCCGCGCAGCGGATCGTGCATAAGCCATTACTATGTGAAATTAGTATGCCGATCCCGACTTTTCGGGCAAAACGTTATTACCTATTAATCGCGCCAACCCCTACTAATTCGCTACTACTCTCGCTATCGCTACTCTTACTATCGCTATTACTTACTATTACTTACTATAGGCGCCGCTTCTTTAAGTTATTAATAATAACCGGTATACTAGTATATAGGTCGTCGTCTTCTATTAATTTAGTTAAATCTATAGGCTACTATTACTACTACTACTACTATAGTATTAACTATATAAAATCCTTTATTTACTACTCTATAAAGGTAGCGGTATTATTAATAGGTAATAGAGTAAGGCCTAGCTAATACTACGCTAGTACTAGCTTCTCTCTATTACCTACTTTAGCTCCTTTATTATATAGAGTCGGAATAGCTTCGCTACTATTTATAGGTAGTAAAGACTCTTCTTAAGTAGAAGAAGATAGTTCGAATAGGTTAGATAGAGATTATATAAGTAGTAATATACTACCTAGTTAGCTAGGCTAAGGTACTAGATAGAAGCCGAGTACTAGAGACTCTAGGTAAGGCTCTACGAGAGCTACTTCTAGAGATACTAGAGACTACTATACTACTACTTTATATAGATATTCTACTATAGCTATCTCTTTCGAAGGCCCTATAAGAGTCTTATTTAGAGCCTATTAGATAAGTAGTTATTAACGCTCTACGAGAGCGGTTATTAATAGTAGTATAGTAACTAAGGCCTATCTAATAAGTAGTTATTAACGCTCTACGAGAGTATTTATTAATAGCTATATAATAGCTATTTATAGATACTCTACGAGAGCGATTATATACTATATAATAGCCGGAGGTACTAAATTATAGCCTATCTATATATACCCGCTAAGACTCGTAGTTACTAGTTAATTTACGTACGTAGTAGTAGAGATATAGAATAGAATAGGTCTATTATTAACCTACTTCTTCCTCTTTACTATAGGTATTAAATTAACGACTAGTAAACCGGCTACTATCTATACTATAACCGAGGCTATTTTTATAAGGCTACTATATATAAGCTTAGCGTTCTTAAGCTACTAATTTATAGTTAATTCGTATACTTTACGTAAGATAGTACTATCGTTACGAAGCTAGTAAAAGGTGTTTCTAAAGTTCTCTATAATTAACCTATAATATAAGCGAATTTAGCCTACGAATATAGCTAATACTAGCTTCTCTAAGGATACTAAAGACTCGTTCTTAACGTATAGTATCTAATTATACTAATTAGTAGTAATAGTTATTATATTAATATAACTATACTAATTTAGATATACCTACTATTAGTAAGTACTTATCTAATAATTTATATAGAGATAATACTTCTAGATATACTTATAAGGTAATTAGAAGCGGAACTAGAAGCGGTAGTTATATTTAGAAGGCGTTATTAAATCTATAGACTCTAGCTAATCGATTAAGGCCTTATAAATAGGTAATACTTCGTCCTTATTATAATAGGCTCGCTCTACTTCTTCTTTAAGTACTACTTACGTTATAGATAGTAGAGATCGAAAAGTAGGTACCTATAGTATACTCTAGTAGGTAGTAGTAGTAAAGATATTATTTTTATATCTCTCTATACGGATTTACGGCTTTTCGTCGTATTTAAGCGTATTAAGGGTAGTACCTATAATTAACTAGTAGACTATACGTTATTTATTACTAGAAGCCTTAATTACCGAATAGTAGCCTTTAAGAGAGCTCGTAGTTAAGTACTATAAGTATAGTTAGTAACTAGTTAAAATTTAGCCTACTAAAAGCTTAGCTCTTAGTAATAGCTAAAGTCGCTAAAGCTATAGTAAAACGCGAAAATTACGTACTAAATCGTAGGCTATTAATAGTCCGTCGATAGCTTTACCGAAAATAGACGTTACCTAATAGCTAGATTACTAGTTTACTATTACTAAATCGCTTCTAATCTACTATATAATTAAAAAACGACTAACTTACCTATAATAATAACGGATTATCTAGTCGTAGCTACGTAGCCTAGGCGCGCGAGCTCTTCTTCTAGTTTTCGACGAGATATCTAGTATTTTCGTACTACTTATACCTTCTTAGAACGGCTACTACCTTATCTACGAGGCCTTCGTATTCTACCTAATTACGTACTTAGTATATAGCCTTTATTATTAATTATAGCGACTTAGCGTAGTAGCTAACTAGTAATCGCGCTATAAGAGCTTCTTTCGTATACTACTAATATAAAAAGCTCTCTATCTATCTACCGAATACTAGTACTATTACTAATCGCTCTATAGGTAAGTTATCGGTTACTACCTACTAAGAGTTCTAGTCGTTAGCCTAAGCGTATAGCTATAATAGCGTAATCGACTAAGTATCTTTTAACTACTATTCTAGTATAAAGTACCTATATAGTAACTAGTACCTATACGAGTTATAGAGGTAGATTATAAATAAATACTAGTCTAGTTCGGTAGTTTTATAGCTACTATCTATTAAAAAAAGAGAGTTAGTAAGGGAGCTATTTAGTACTACTATCTACTACTCTATAGCGTAGATAATACTACGTACTAGCTAGCTATCGATAACGTACTAAATTACTACTATTTTAAGCTACTAGCTCTTATAACTTACTAACTTAGATTTAGCCTCTAACCGAGTAGTAAACTCCTTAATTTTAAGCCTCTATATTACTACGGCTCTCGAAATTAGTATACTATTTATCTAAGTTATTACTAACTATCTATTTATTATAGTTAGTAATACGTCTATAATCTATCTTATTAGTACCTATAGTAATAAGGAGTAGATCCAACTAGATCTAAGCTAGAATATTAGCTAGTTATAGATTAATACTAAGTATACCTTTACTACTATAGATAGACTATCCGAGATATCGAAATAGTCGTATATAGTTACTTCGTAATTCTACTCGTAATTCTAGCTATTTTTAATAGTTCTAGTAGGCTAGATTTCGATAGAGTAGTAGGTACTAGCGCTAGCGTAGTATCGATATACTAGGGCTACTAATATCTTATAATCTAGCTAAGAGATTAGTACTAGTATTAAAGGGCTACTATAATACGTAATTTACTTATCTAATAGATTCTTTAGAGCCGTTCGCTATTACTACTAGTAGGTTCTAGTCGATAAGCGTACCTACTATATACGTAAAATAGCTATATATAGAGCGTAGTACCCCTATTATACTATTACTTATTAGTCTTTACTTTACGCTATATATTACTTATAAATAGCTAGTATAATACGAATTAATCTAGCGTCTATTTAATACTACTTTTAATAGTATAGACGGCCTATTATACTAATTTTAGGTCTATAGGTACGCTATAATCTATAGAGCTAGTAGTTACTATAATAGTAGTTAGTAATAGTACGTAAACGATAGATAGTAAGAATAATACCTATAATCGATAATAAAGTAGTAAATTAAGAGAAATAGGTTAAAGATAGGATTTAGGCTTATTATAACTAATTTATATAGTAAATACCGCTTACTAGATCGGGTTATACCCGGTATAGATCTTAATTAAGCTAACTCGCTAGTAACTGTTAATACTATAGTAGTACGTGTAGTAGTGCTTACTAGCTATAGGGACGAGAGTTTAGGTTATTAACTTGTTATCTATAACTCATCTCCCCAATCGATAATGTGCAGTGGAGCCGTGTGCCTTGCCAATCCGCTCGGCAGCCGGAGTCTACCTTACCTACTGTCAACTTGAATGCCAGGTCCACGTCCTCTCCCACATGCTCTCCCACGACCTCTCCTCTCCCAGCTCGGGTGCCCCTCCGAACGGCGTTTTACCCTCACGCTCGCGCCTGGAGCGCTTATTATTGTCGACGGGCAGTGCTGCAGGTCGAAGCGGCGGTGAGACCCGCTCACATCGGTGCAGTGAGGTGCAGCGACGATGGCGATGGGTCTCATGTCATGGTCATGGTGGCGGGAAGGTCCGTCTCGGCAATGTCACTAAGCGAAGGCCCCCGGAACATCTCGGCCCGAGATCACGTGTCGGAGCTGTCTCTCCAGAGTGATATCACTCCAGGCTTCAGCTACATTGCCCCGGTGGAACGAAGTGTGAAGCTTGGAAACGGTACAACGACGCGGTCCCGAGACACGATCCTCCCGTCGCGTCGCGTACCAACCATGCGCGACTTGCTTTCAGTACTGAGCACAACACGGCTTCCGAAACGAAACGATTTTGCCTGCCGAGGGAAGGCATTGGATGCTCTGCTCTCGGGAAGGGTCCAGCACTCGCCCACCGTGACCCCTCCAGCGCTGCCGCCCAGCACAACCTGGACTGTGCCGTTGACCATGCCTTCATCCATGACGGCTTCACCCATGACTTCTTCCAGTAGCGATAGCAAGGCGAAATCCGCTGCCGGGCTCCCAAAGCTATGCAGCATTCTGGCCGAATCACTAAGCCAAATGTGAAAGCGGGAGTGGATCATCGAGAACCCAAAATGCCCACGCGAGCCACTACGCCTACGCCGGCCAAGGGACTGAGATAGGAGTATCAGTGCTTCCTCCTCGTTCATCAACACCTGCCACCGTAACTTTCACAGCACGACAACTGCCAACATGCCCATCCAACGCATCACCTCATTCAAATTCACCAACGAATCGGACGTCCCGGGCTTCCTGGAGCAGTACAAGGTTCTGGAGAAGGAGAACCAAAAGGTATGTCACATGGAACCCGGCTCGCCGCCTCTCAGAGCTCATATCTTGTGGCCTCGCAGGATGGGAAGCCCTACGTGCTCTCCGTGAACGCCTACCCCCTCGTCTCCGATCCACGCAATCAGGGCTACAACGTCAGCGCCGTGACCATCTTCAAAGACATGGAAGACGTCAAGTATTACGACGATCAGTGCGAGGCGCACAAGAATCTGAAGGCCTGGGCGGGTGGGAAGGTCCAGACTGCACCTTTGACCTTGTTGATGGAGGTCCCTGCGTGATGGGAATCACAGAAGAAGAGTTGGACTAGTCGTTTGGAAGGTGGGAGAACGCCGCAAGGCAGGACACAAAGAAAATCTTGTACAACGGAATCGAGAGTCAGATTGACATGATGTAGACGCAGGATATGGCTGGATTGCCGAGAATTACACGAGATCTCTGTCTCTCTCTCTCTCTCTCTCTCTCTCTCTCTCTCTCTCTCTCTCTCTCTCTCTCTCTCTCTCTCTCTCTCTCTCTCTCCATGTTCGCTTCTAGAAAACACACCTTCCAACAACTGCACGGCTTCCCGCCACAGGCTGACACTGCCGACAAGCACAAGAGCGAGCCCTCCGATATGGCTTGCAGGTACCGGTGCTCTGCGCGGCGGGAGTGTGATCAATCAAGCAAGCTTCCGGAGAGCACAAGATCTGCGGACAGCAGCTAGCACCTCTGCCTGTCCCTGACTGACTCTTCAGAAGCCTCTTCATCAGGGAGGGAAAAACCGCCCGCCCGCCTGCCTCATCATCCTGCAAGCCAACCTCGCTTCTTCGCGCAAGCCATCATCTGCACCACAGCGACATACACGACATGTACCTCCTTGCCTCCCCATCGCGCGAGCAAGCATCTCTTATCGGGGAGATCGAAAAGCCTCGTTATCGCCAAGACCAAGATCAAGATCAAGATCTGCTGCTGCTCCTGCTGCTGCTCCTGCTGCTGTTGTGGAAGCAATAATAATGCCACTTCACACACACACCTTTATCTCCTGCCCATGCCATGCTATGCTATGCTATGCTATGCTATGCTATGCTATGCTGTCTCGCACGTCGTGTCAAAGACGGGCGGGAATCTCTTGCATCCATCCTCCAACGCACGCACGCACCGAACACGTCTCCCGTAGCACCACGATCGGGAAATCTCCCTCGCTCGTGTCTCTGGAGTCTTTTCTTGTCTCATCAATCGGGTGAAATCAAGCGAGCGGAAATGATTGGTTCATGCATGGCCCACGATGTGATGAATATGAATGTTGAGAGTTGAGTGAATGAATGAATGAATGAATGAATGAAGATTGTCCATGGAACCCAAAACTCCAATAAAGGCAGTAGGTAGTAGTAGTACTTCTGGGTATCTTGGAACGCTGACGACTTGATGCCCCTCAAACGAAAGAATAGAAAAAGAAAAGACACCGTACCGAATTGCGCCTGCCTGCCATCCAACTCACTTCTTCTTCCCCTTTCCCTTCTTCTTCCCAGCAGTAGGCGGCGGGTCTGGCAAGCTCACACTCCCATCAATCACTTCCTCCCCCTGAGCCTGCAATTCCTTGACCTTTTCTTGGCTGGATATGAACATGGTCAAGTCATGGTTCATCTCCTCGAGTTCCCTCTTCTCCTCCTTCGCCTTATCGGCTTCCTTCTTCGCCTCTTCCGCTTGCGCCTCGGCAGCTTGGATCCGCTTCATCAGACCTTCGTTCATCGTCTTCTCCTCGCGAAGCTGCGACGTCACCTGTCTAGCCATCTGCTCGAATTTGGCCCGACTCTTTTCGCTCTTTTCGACTCTGCTTTCCAATCGTGACACGGCTTCCGACATGCTTTGGCGTTCGGCGCGCGCTTCTTCGAGCTCCGCATTTGCTTTGCTGGCGGCTATCCCAGCTTCTTCAGCTCTTGCCGACGCTTGCGAAGCTTTGTCGACAGCACGTTCGACCTGTTCCTCAAAGTAGCGGCGTTGGCCTTCCAATTGAGATGTCAAGAGATAGGTGTATTCCGCTGCCATGCTTTCCATCTTCTCTCGTGGCACGCTATCGCCGCCCTCCGCCCGGAAAGCTTCATTCTCATGTCGTGTGCGAGATGAAAGGTCGATCGTGCCTCTGCTGCTGCTGCTGGAATCGGGCGCGGGTTTGCTCTGGATCAGGCGATGTACGTAGCCATCACCAGCATAGTCCCAGACGTGCTGCGTGTTGATGTCCATGGCGTAGCAATGACTCGTCGCCTCGTAGTGTGCGTAGGCGTGAGCATCATCGTAACGTCCGCAGCCGATGTTGCCGCAGATGAGGCAGACCCACAGATTTGAAGTCCTGGCGCAGATGGAGCATAGAGGCTCGGCGTCTTCGTCTTGGACGCTACCGTCTGGGCGCGGATAGGGAAATGTGTAGGACGGAGAATGAGTATATCGGCAGACCGGACATCCTGAGCCTCGCCACTTTTCCAGGCAAGCGCAGTGGAATACATGTTGGCATAGGATCGTGAGTAGCCCAGTCGTCTCGTCCATCCGCTCCAGACACACCGGGCACGTTGGTAACTCCATGAGATTCGGTGGCGGCGGCGCAAGAGGCTTGCTCAGCAGACTCTTGCCGGTGCTATTTGCATGTGACATGGCCGTGAAAGGATCGTTGGTATTGTGAGGGAAGTTGCTGATGGTAGCGCCATTCTCCTCATCCGGAGAGAGGAACTCGACGCTCTTGATGAAGACAACATGGCAGTTCTCGGGCTCCGCTGCACTGAACAGTCTGCCGTTGTGTGCCTTCTGCCAGTCGCGCGCCTTCTTCGCCGATCGAAACTTCATCAAGACCATGTATTTATTCGCTCTGCCCGTTCTTATCAAGCGAAAATGGGAGACGTCCTCTCGCGCCTGATCGCCTACAAAGCCAAGCAGGTCCGAAGGCATCATCCACGAGGGCACGGCAAGTATACACAAGGTCGTGCAGTCCTCTGGATTGAAGCCATCCTCGCCATCCTTCAAGCCCTTCCGCGATGTGTCATCTCCTCCCAGCATGGAACTCTCCTCCGTATCTCGATATAGATGCACCACGCCCCATCCTACCTCGGTGGTCTTTGGGTCGGAGGGCCAGTAAACGGCCTTTGTATGTAGTCCACCATTCGCCGTGCCACGCTTGCTCTTGCTCTTGCTGCTTTCCATATCGATGCTCTCAATCTCCACCGCGTCGTATCGCCAGTCCCTCGCCGCAGCCTCGTTCGAGTGCTTGATCTTGGCCGATGTCCAAGACGGCGCTTTGACTTCCGTCTTCAGCCTCAAGCTACGCTCTGGCAGCAACAGTGCATCACCATGCGACTCGGTGTGCCCACTCGGCGGCGACAGTGCTCTCTGAGCAGGTGATTGCGACCTCTCGAAAGAGCCTGACTGATATCCGTTTCGCGATGTCGTGTCCTCGAGGCTGACGGTTGTCTTTGCAAATTTATAGCTCTTCCACTTGCTAGTCTTATGGGCAGGCAGAGGTGCCTTGAAGATGTCGGAGCTCGGAGGAGGTACAAATGTGTCGTGGTCGTTGGTCGAGTGCAGTAATTCTCGTTGTTTGCTGGAGCTCGTGGTACCTGGTGTTGAGTAGAGCTCGAACTTCAGGTGGAAGAAATACGAAGGCATTAGAGGAAATCCAAAGACTGGCCGTTACCTACGCTCCTGGTGGGTATGGTGGGCATCTTGTTGTATTGATGCGGTTCTTGCCTTTGACGAAGCGAGATTCGGCCACTCCCGGCGATGGCACATTGATCACTCCGACGGCGAGGTGTAGACGTTGCTGGAATAGTTCTCTCCCACGAAGCGGATCGCACAGTGTTCACAGTCGATCACAAGAAACGCCGATATCGGAGCAGAGCGGCGCTTCATTAATAGCGACTCCAGCGACATCAGCAATACATCCATACCATAGCGACAAAGAGACTGAAATGTGAAATGGTTGAAAATGCGAGGTCTACACAGCTTCACAAGGCACGAAGGCCGCTGCATTCAAATTCTGTATGCTAAACCGCATATCTTGTGTCAATCCGTGTGGCTACCGCGCTCAGGCTGGTGCCATGCTCATAAACTCGTGCCTAAACCGCCCCAAAACTCCCTTGATGCAACGAGACCCTTTATTGGCCTCCACGAAGACGCAGCACCAAGTGCAGCGTGCTCTCCTTCTGGATGTTGTAGTCTGAGAGTGTGCGACCGTCCTCCAGCTGCTTACCAGCAAAGATGAGTCGCTGCTGGTCCGGTGGGATACCCTCCTTATCCTGAATCTTCGACTTTACGTTGTCGATTGTGTCTGACGATTCAACTTCCAGTGTGATGGTCTTGCCTGTGAGAGTCTTGACGAAGATCTGCATACCACCGCGGAGACGGAGAACCAGGTGCAGTGTCGATTCCTTCTGAATGTTGTAGTCGGAAAGAGTGCGGCCGTCCTCAAGCTGCTTACCGGCGAAGATCAAACGCTGCTGGTCGGGAGGAATGCCCTCCTTGTCTTGGATCTTCGACTTGACGTTGTCAATGGTATCCGATGACTCCACCTCGAGGGTGATCGTCTTGCCGGTGAGGGTCTTGACAAAGATTTGCATACCACCACGCAGGCGGAGGACGAGGTGGAGGGTGGACTCTTTCTGGATGTTGTAGTCCGACAGGGTACGGCCATCTTCAAGCTGCTTTCCGGCGAAAATCAGGCGCTGCTGATCTGGAGGAATGCCCTCCTTGTCCTGGATCTTGCTCTTGACGTTGTCGATCGTGTCAGAGCTCTCGACCTCGAGAGTGATGGTCTTGCCGGTCACTGCAGTCAAAGTCAGTACGCTGCTGATGAAGTTTGTGTTGCCACCTGTCGGCAGGCAGCTGCTGATGGCGGGGTATCACTTACGGGTCTTGACGAAGATCTGCATGATGGCGATCTGATGTGTGTGACTTGATGGATGTGGGTTTTGTCTGCTGCCAATGGATGTGCTGCTGGTGTGTCGGCGGACGTACGTGCGTGAGAAGGGTTGGTGAGATTTGGGTGGGTGTAGGAGGAAGAGATTGAGTCGCGGAGGGAAGTGCTTAAGAAGGGCAGAGGGGCGGCAACTCAGCCACAAGGTGCACGTGCCAGAAGTCGCGCGTCACTTCCCCAGAAGGTTCCACAAGGTTTGTCAGGCACGCCCGGGCGCATCCAGCCACCTCTGCCCAATCAGCAGCTATCCTTCGCTCGCATTCACCTCACTTCAGAACGGCAGTCAGCGGGTATTTGCCACCACCTCACCACCTCGACCTTGATGTCTCATGCCTCATGGATCATTCGCGCGAGAATTCACCTTGATGTCGTGGTGAGTTGATCACATGCCGATGCACGCCATGACAACGATGAGAGTTGCATTCAGCTTATCAGCGCGCCATACCACTCCAAGCAGCTACTATCGGAGGTACGGTCGGTAAACCACGGAAGTCTCGCGGCTAGCACGATGCACGACTTCTACTGGCAGCTGGATGCGATACGCAGGAATTCCATTCGCCCTACCGCCGCAATCCATATGGCGTGCCGTCTGCAGCAACTGGCGAGACCGCAAGCACCCGTCCTATGAATGATTCTGGCTTACCGTGCCGCGCGCTTCAATTAATAACACATCAAACTCGATCGCAGGCAAAGGCAACACCACGACGGAATCCAGAGCGAAAACTTGTTCACGGAACATGATGATTCGGCCATGATACGCCCTTTGAAACCGATGTTACCCTTCTTGCCAACATGGAGTGATGTAGTATGTTGCTTGAGTACGCAAAAGCCAAACTTTTCCGACGCTCTCGTCTGCGCATTATCTCTGCCATCTCTGTGGTGTATACAAGGGTGCCGCCAACTCCTCTGGTCAGGTATCTGTGCGGAAACTTCCCACCCGCTCATTCAAGGCACCGAAGCCCTGTGCGCATCTCTTCGCCTCAGTCATACTTCTCAAGACTGGAAAGCAACCTCCCCACGAAACGGCTTCCTCCCGAACGTCACCGGCATTGGGAAGTACGCGTGGATCTTCTTATTCCTGAGATCCGCTGCGATCTTGGCAACAAACACGTCCACTTCTTCCTTACTCCAACCCAGGCCTCTCGTTAATAGCGCCATGCAGAACCCCTCCAAGCCCTCGATGATGTTGACTTGATTCCACCTTCCGAGTTCCTTCATGAAAGGGTCCTTGGGCCATGAATTGGAAGGCCACATGAACATCTTCTGTTGAATATCGACAAATCCCGCATCACGCATCCATTCCTCGTATTTTGTACTGACGTCGGAGCCCATAGGTCTGCCGAGCTTGCGAGCTGCTTCACAAAGCAGTTCGCCCCATCGAAGCAGGTCAGTTCCTATGTGGCTCTGGTCGAATGACTTTACAGGCAGACCATAGTCCTGGAGTTCGAGCCAGCCGCCTTCTTCAAGGTTATCGAATGCCTTCTGCAGGAGTGATGGCCAGTCTGCGAAGCAACCTGCCATGAGTCGCGCATGAATGAAGTCAAACTTCTCCTCATACAGCCAGTCATCCTCGGCGTCATCAATGACAAACTTCACGTTTGGTGGTACCATGGTGGGCTGTCCAGGACTGAGGTCGATTCCCGTGACTTGGCAGTCTGGAAAGTCATCGGCCAAATCGACCGCCCAGATTCCAGTTCCAGTGCCTACGTCCAGACATCGTCTCGGATTCTGCAGTGGCGCAAAGAACAGCTTGTAGGCGTAAGTTATCCGAAATAGGTGGTGTTGTAGGTCGAGACGATCGGCCTCACGCTAGGCTTGGTCAGTTCCCATTGAGATCTAAGGCAGCAGACAGTCCGACGCTTGGCATACTTCATCATTGGGGAAGATATACTTGCCATCTTTGTATGCTGGTTCAATTGTCAGCCGCATGGAGATTTAGCGTAGCTTACGAATACCGACCATGGTACGTTCGACCGTGTTCTTTGCGATGATTGTATATGGATTCACTCAAGCTGGTCGTTCGGCTTGATCTGCGGGTACCGGTCAGCATGATGACGGCCAAGGTCGGACAGGGCATGGGCGCATACGCATCGCTACCAAGAGCTGAGTCGCTGTCAAGCTCCTACAGAATCGCAATCAGACAAGCCCCCGTGACGCCTCCATCAGCGCCTCCCCTGGGTGAGGTGAAACGCACATCTGGTTCCAGGTGCTGCTCATTTGCCATCTGGCCATTCCGAGTTACTGGTTGAGGCATGCCTCCTGTCGCTGTCGGTTGAGATGCCGAAGATGGGACCTCGTCCTGCGGCGCTGAATCTTCAGGCCGGACTGCCGTGTTGCGGGCATTATTGTGGACCGATTTGGAAGCGGGATCGGATAGAGCGGTACCAGCCTGAGCGCTACTCTGGCTCTGCCGCGCGTTTGGCTGTTGGCCTTGAAGGGAAGCCACGTAGTCTTGATGTCCTCGTAGCTTGTCTTCCAGCTCTCGTTGAATTGCCAGTCGCTGAGCGTCCGCATCGTCTTCCACGCGTTGATGATGATGGGGTGTTGTAGTGCTGCCAGCGGTAGACGCCTGGCCCGAATCCGAATCCATCTTAGCCGAGCGGCCGGGCCGTTTGAGCCGGAAGGCAAACAACCGCCTTGGTGAACAATGGAAGCTTGGAGCCTGACCTTTTCCGTCCGCAGTGCGCAGACACGACTTTCACCTGGGTGGCGATTTCTCTCCGATGGTGACGGGGGCGACAGTCCTGAGTTCTATTCGCCCGTCCGAAAGCCCAGGCTGCGAGATGTCGACGAAGGGTGTCACCGCGAGGCCGCCGTCCAAGTTTTGCGGCCACACCCCCGTGGGCGAAGCGTTGACGAAGCTGCGTGTCGTGCCGCACCACCAGAGAGCATTAGCATGGATACACCTACGAACGCCTGCACGCCTGAGCTTAGCCTGAACCACGGGACAGAGCGAAGGCTGGCGGACAATGCAAGCGGCTCCACGAGCGAGTCTCGGCCGTCCACAAACCCTACGGGCAGCTCCCCAAATACGCGCAGCTCCCCAGCATAACGCTTAATAACGTTATATAGTCTCCACACTTTACCCTAATCAGTATATTATCCCCCCCCCCTACCCTTCGCTATACCGAGGTCCTCCTACGAGATCCTCCCTCCCTTCGGGGGGCCCCTCCTACCGCGGGCCTCTTCTAGGTTTACTTCGATATAGAAAAGAAAGATACTAGTAGCTCTCGCTAGGTAGGTAGCTTGATTCTGCATTCTAGGGGTAGCATAGGTTGGATTCCTTGGTAGTATAGAAATTAGCTAAATATATACGTAGGTGTAGAGAGTAACGTTACTAACGTTATGCTGGGGTGGTCTCGGATCCGACCGGTGCTCCTTGCCATCATCTCCATCGGAGTATTTGAGGTGCACGACGGATGGTGGCCTTGGGCGTCTGTCCGCCTCCTCCCAAGTCTCAGGTGTTCCATACTGCAGTACATCTCGCACGGCAGCGCCAGCCAGCGGCAGGCCAAAGGTCGCACAATCCTGGTGCTTGGGTGGTGGTGAGGTCGACTCGCTACGGCGTTGCTGCGGGCATGCAGCATGCCGGACAGGCCTCCAACAATAGAGCCAAGGCCAGTCATCCGGTGGGGTTTTGATGAAGGCGGCCCGTGATTCTTCTACCCTTTCCAGCAGCCCTCGCCATGGCTCATTGGCGGCACCTCACCGTTCGGGAGCTACTATTTACATGCCTACTGACAGCTACCTCCCGCCGTACGCGATGGAGCACAATTGCATAGCATCATCGCTTGGACTCTGTGCATAGTCTCGCCGGAAAGAACGACGGCCGCCCGCTGGATCACTGATTCAGCGAGTGCAGGATGCATCCACATCGTTGTCAGGAGGGGAGGAGTCCTGATTCTGCCCCAATTCAACCGTCCTTCCCCGCCATACTAAACTTAAGTTATCACTGAATCTTCTCTCATTGCAGTGTTCGTTCCTTCCACATCTCAATGGCATCTGGCACGCCGCGTATACCCGCCAGGTCCACGTGCTACGCCTCCTGATGCACGTTTGCGCAGCGGAAAGCAACACGAGGCAACACACAAACCATTCGAGCAATCAGAGCGGACGGCCTCGTCCCAGCGAACTGGAAAGCTGACCGCAGTCTCTCAACACACCCCCTGCACGACGCTCGAAACCGCCGCAACGCCCAACCAGCCCGCCAGCATGGTCGCCGTGGCACCCACTGTTCTCATATTTGCATTGATTGTCGTCTTGCTCGTTCGAAGCGTGCGACAACACCAAGCTCTCAAAGATTTCGGCGGCCACTGGCTAGCAGGATGGTCTCGACTATGGCTTTTGAAAACGCAAGGCAGCGGTGAGATGAACAGGCGGTTCACTGAAATCAACAACAAGTATGGTACGTACATGTGCTTATCCAAGCCACCTCCAACCCACGTTTTGTTCGGCCCGAGTCTACGGAACGCTCGTCAAGGATCTGACTTGAGGCTTCTGGTTACACCAACGGCCTGATCCCGATCTGATCGGCTGGGTAGTCACATGCCATGATACCTCTGGTCGAGGCCTTTCCGTGGACCCTGTTTCGGATGTCATTGCACCTTGACTGTACCACCTGGAATGGCGGCTCACACGCTTGATAGGTTCGACGGCGCGAATCGCACCTGGAATGCTCATCACCTCTGACCCAGAGCTGTTCCGTCGCATGAACGCTGTACGGTCGCCGTTCACACGCGGTCCCTGGTATGCAGCATTGAAACTCCACCCGGAGCGGGACAACATCACATCTTACGTGGACGAGCGCAAACATGCCGATATTCGGAGTCGTATGGCCCCGGGCTATTCGGGAAAGGAGAACTTGACCCTCGAGGAGGATGTGGATGTCACTCTGCTCCAAATGCTGGAGCTCGTAAAGGAAAAGTACTTGAATCGACCAGACCAGGGTGTCTTTCGCAAGGTCGACCTCAGCCGGGTGACCTCTTACTTCACTCTAGATGTCATCTCCAAGGTCGCATTTGGTCAGCCGTTCGGCTTTCTCGACAACGATGACGATCCGTTCGGCTACATTGAGAATCTCAAGTCGTTCCTCCCAGCCGTTATCGTATTCGGCGTGTACACGGAGCTCACTAACGTGCTTAAGATACCGTTGCTGAAGTCTGCGTTGCCAAAGTCGACTGATAAACGCGGACTGGGGCGAGTGATGGGATTCGCTGCGGATCGCGTGAGAGAGCGGTTCGGCAATAAGCCTGTCTCGAGACCTGATATGCTTCAAGCCTTCATCAACAAGGGCCTCACTCAGGCTGAACTGGAGAGCGAGACTCTCACTCAAATCACGGCAGGGTCAGACAGCACGGCGTCCTCTCTCCGCCTAATTCTGCACTTCGTATCAACCAACCCACCGGTCTTAGAGCGTCTCCTGGCTGAAGCGAAGGCCGGCATCGAAGGTGGACGCATCCACCGGCCCGTGATCAGAGACGCCGAAGCGAGAAAGCTACCATACTTGCAGGCGTGCATCAAGGAGGGACTTCGAGTCTATCCGCCCGTCACGGGTCTTCTTGCGAAGCGCGTGCCGGAGGGTGGCGCCAAGATCGAAGTCGATGGCGTGGAGAAATTCGCTCCGGGCGGTACGCAGATCGGCTGGAACAGTTGGGGCATGATGCGACAGGAGGGCATTTTTGGGCCGGACGTTGAAATCTACCGACCGGAGCGCTGGCTGCCACGGGACACCAGCGAGAAGGAACGGGACCGCATCAGACGAATGACGGATACCGTTTCGTTGGCATTCGGCTACGGCAGATTTGGTTGCCTTGGGCGTGGCGTCGCGACAATGGAGCTGAACAAGGCTATCATCGAGGTGAGTAGTGCTATCTACAATGGCAGAACTTTGAACTAACGCACGAAATAGACCTTGCTACGCTTCGACCTGCAGCCTTGTAGCCTCGCCAAGCCATTCGACGAAAGTGTTGTCGGTTTCTACATTCACGACAACATGAATTTCGTTGTCAGTGAGCGCAGAGAAGATGCCGCCCGAGGCTTCGAGACCGACACGGCCTTTGATGCTGGCGCCATTGCTGGCGCCTATGAATCTTGAGCGCCCTGCTTCGACTAGGTCATCAGCTCCACGACGTTCTTCACATTCCTAGTCGAATACTTCCGACTCGTTTGCAGGCATGGCATTGTCGGCAAGCGTTTGCGTGTGGCGTCAAACGACCACCAGATTGCAAATACCCCAATGCGCGGACCTGATTAGGCAGATTGATAATTCATCTCATAGTTCTAGCTCTATTGAAACCTGCCAGGACTCTATAGCTATATTTCTATGACACGCCGTTCGATATCTTCACATTGAGTGGCCTCCACACCGTCACAACTACAGCCGTGCTCGGACCTGGTTCTGTTTCTTCAGTGGCTCGGCCTCGCCATATCGATCAACCTCCCCGTCTCTTCCAGGCGCATCACTCTTCTTCGGCGCACTGACATATCCTCCCTTGACGTTATCCGTATTCACAATGTTGCCCCTCTCATCCCTCTTAATCCCGAGCTCCACCAACTTTGCGAATACTTTTGCGAAATCCTCAAAGAATCGGTCTGCATCCTTGGCATACAGCTCTACCCAAGGTCGAAAACTCTCGTCTCCCACCAACGCCAGGTCGGTCGGCAACATCATCAACTCTTCTTCTGCATCTTCATCGTAATAGACGTATTGTCTCACGCCATTATCGAGCACCTTTTCTCTCCACTCACGCGAGAGCATGAGTTTGAAATATGTATTACTGAACCTCGTGGGATTGTTCACCCACGCGCCTTCGAATCCACTGCGATCGGAATGGCATCTCCCGAGGTTATGCGCTCCGCTCAACGCCACGATTTCCTGATCGGTGAATCCCATGCGACCGAAGATGTGTCGGAGATGGTCACCTCCCAAGGCTCCGTCGGGTAATCTGCCCCTGGGAGGGAGTTTGGAATCATCTACAAAGTCGGTTCGGCCTGGTTTCCAGGTGATTTCGGGACCGCCCATCTGTTTGATTGCCTCGACGCCTGCGAGGGTCCAGAGGTCGGAGTAGGTGATCCAGGGGTGTTGCGCTTTCACGGGTTCGAGGAAGACGCGAGCGTGCTGTAGGCCGGCGTTTGCGGGATCGCCTCCCTCTGCTTCGTAGCGCATTCCGGCGCCGTTGGAGCCGCCTGTGTCGCTTTCCGCGCAGTAGGTCCCCGCGGAGTGCCAGGCGAGACGGACGAGGACGGGACCCGCGGAGCCGTCATCGTATTCGGGCTGGTTGAGGAGGGAGGCGATTGATGCGCGGACGGAGGCGTAGTCGCCTGGTTTGCTGGAGGCCATTCTGTGGGGTTTTGAGGACTGGGGACTGGGGATGGTGGAGGTGCACGAAAGGTAGAGAAAAGAGAGAGAGGGTAACTTGTCTGTTGCTTACATGCGAGCAGAGTCCTCCATAGAGTCCATGCTCGTCGTTGTCGCCATCAATTGTCCACGCCGTCATGCAGCCGAAAGCAGCATCCAAATACCGAGCACGCGAAACGGGAAGAACCCATGCCTCGGCTTATTGCCTCCGTTATCTCGTGCACGTTCCTTGATCGCTGGTCAAAGCAGCCGCTGATAAGGCGTGGATGAGAGAAATTTGAACATCCCGAGAATGAAGCGGAACGTATGAAGTCGACGACGTCAAGGCTGACCACCGGCTAAAATTTAGTGTAGAGCACCATATCCACCGATCTCTCGTGGATACACGTGAGGTCCTGTGGATGTGACGCAAGTCAGCCTTGGAGACGGCCGTGGACATTGTGGATACCGATCCGAGTTCGGCCAGATCCGGGTGTGAGACATGCTGAGGCCATCCGTGGACGGCCTCGATCGGAATCTCTCGTCTGACATGTGAAAGCCTACCGAGGCAACTGTTTCCGCACTAGAATTAGTGATATTGATATCAGCTTTGCCAAACCTCGGCCAGGCCGCATGGTCCGTTGACGATATCTGCTTGCTCCCGGACAGTGGAAACTTGTCCTTCACCAATCATCAAGATCATATTAGTGGGACATTCAACTGGAAAGTGGTGAAGGCTGCGAGCCATCCCCAGCCCCTGGATCTATCTCTTGGCACATCCGTCACCCATTCATTCGCCTCACAATCATTTCCGACCCAGTCCTACCATCATCTCCTCACACTCCCTCATAACTCTCCGTCTCCAGTAACTGAAGAACCCCTCCATGCATTCCCACGAGTCCCACTGCCTAGTCACCAGTCTCATCGTATACTGGTATGACATACCACCAGAATAACTCCTATCCCACCTTGCCAACTTCCAAAGCGCCTTCTCCATCTTCTCCAAATTCTCATGGCGGATATCGATACTTTTGAGCGAGCACTTCCTGGCGCGGAAGACGTTTCTCCTGAAGTCGCCAAGGAAGGCGGCTTTGTTCTCCCATAGCTGGTTAACCTCCACATTGATGAGAAATTCGATGCACTCCAGCTGGCCTTGCTCGTTGATGACTCGCACGAATCTGAGATCATCCTTCTGCTTCCAGCGCACACAAATCCTTCGGAGACAGAATCCTGCCTTGTGTGGAAGAATCGTGGGTGGAGGGTCTGATCGAGGGACGAGGACCCAGTATTTCCATAAGATCATTGGAAGGATCTCATTGCGAACTCTTCTGCTGACGAGGAGCAGATTCAAAAAGGGAAATTCATTGCGTGTCATGCTTCGCAAAAATTCCGGAGTGGTGGTGGAGATCACGGTTACGCATCCACGCGATCCAGGTACGGCCAGGAGGAACAGAGCATACATCTCGTTGCGTAGCTCGGATGGCAGGGAGAAGAAATGCCGTCTCCCCGAACACCGCTGCCGTTCTGCCAGTGCACTCCGAAGGCTGTCACCCTGCCTTGAGCGCATTTTTGCCTCTGGAGTTCTCGACACTCTTGAGTCTCAGTGGGATTTGCCCATGTGAGCGGAACGCAAATGTATGAGTCTGGTTGCAGCTCATATGCTCAAGGGCAATATCCCGAAATTAGTGTCAGTGCTATTCTGTCCTCCTTAGCGTGAGACTGCTTAGTATTCTCGGCCAATCGAGTCAATCCGATAGAACATGCTGCCTATGTAAATATTCTCATGGGTCATGGAGTATGGGACTTGCTGCTTAGCGTACCAGTACTGTCGCTTCCTCGATGCTAACCTCACCTCTTCGCTATGCACACAGACACTCGTTCTCTTTCCGTTCCAACGCCGCGCTAATCGAATCAAAGTTTCCAATGCGCTTCAAATCATCTACCAGTCATCTCGTCTTTTTCTTCTTTAACTCAGATCAAATCCAGCCCCGCTGTTGACAGCAGCGAGGAGTTTCTCCCGTAATGTCTTTTCGCTCCTGTAGATCGGTAGCTTCAACAGGTTCACGCACGTGCTCGTCGTCGGATACCGGTTCTCGTCGCCCCCAGAATCTCGAATGCTGAATTTCGGATTGAGGTGGGAGAACCCCAACAGCGGTCCACGCGGCGTCGAGGTGACGAACTTCAGGACCTTCCGGCGTTCTTCGTCCGGCAACTTCGACATGACTTGCCAAAAGAGCTGTACAGAAGGATGTTCCTGACCATCATTGCCAATGACATATACGCCGCCGTACTGTGTATTCTTTCTGAGATCGTTCACATCTATCCCCGCCGAAGCACCTCCGATGAGTGTCTGCAGTTCCGATTGATTGAACATCGACAACCACGAAGGTTGGATGATATCACCAAGGCCTCGCAGAAATGCAGTCGTCTGTCTCTTGCTCTGTAGCTGTAGCCTGTATGCCGCTACGCGGTTGATGTAAGAGAGTCGATTTTCATTCGTCACAGGCGTGTTAGCACCGTTCGGAGCAAGATCGACTTCAACAATGCGCCTCTCGCCGGGAGGTCCGACCTCATCGTTGATAGTGAACGACAAGGCGATATCTTCGGCATTCTCGGCGTTCTTGAGATCCAGTAGACCTTTGTACAGACGAGGATCCAATTCTCGGAGATCATTGATATTCGGTCGATAGTGTGACTCATTCGGAGCGCTACCAGTGCCACCAGTGAGGGCCCATTTCTTGAGGAAGAATCCGGCAAATGACACGTCGACTAGGATGCCTTCATACAAACATTTTCCGATGATGCGGCCCAGGAACTCATATTGCTTGTGTAGGTCCCGCAGATACTCGCGCATTTCTGAAGAGCCGTCCTCGACGCCGGCCTTTTCTACGTCGATCTTAAGATCCTCGAAGGCTGTAGGACTGGGATAGAGTAGGTGTTGGTCATTCTCGACGAAGAACCTCTGGCGGTAATCAGCTGCTTGATCGAATGCCTGGCCGATCACACTGTTGAGAAATTCCTAACATGGTCAGCTGGCGCGGCATCGATCACCGGACAGTATATTACATACCTTTGTGACACCACCGCCGTCGATACCAGCCTCCGGTTGATCCCACCTATCGATGAAGGTGATTTGAATGGGCTCCTTGAGATCAGCACCTAGGTCATAGAATTGCTGGTAGGCGTCCGAGAACTCCTGCGTGCGCTTTATCTTGGCATGGTGCCGTTCCAGAGGGTCTCGATGCATGCTCTGCGGCTGAAACATCATATTCTGTCTCCAGAGGTCAGGGTCTACGGTACCGTTTCGGCGTTTGGTCTGATCGAGGTAGACGAATTGTCGGAAGATCTCCACTCGTGTATGGAAGGGAATGAAGAAGGGCATGTTCTGCAGAATCTCCAACCTGGGGGCAACGGACGCGAGATACCTTTTCCTGCTGGCTTTCCGCTGCGCCCGAGCGCGAGCTTCTTGCGCCCGAAGTACACGAGCATAGCCAGACGGACTGGATCGAGCCATTCCGTTCACAGTGCCGATATCTTCATCTTCGGACTCCTCATCCTTGTCCTCGTCGTCTTGCTGCTGCACCTGGTGGCGCGACTCCTCTTCAGCGACCACACCGGGAATAAATGCTTGCATATCGAATCGATCCGTCATGAGCCAGTGGTTCTTGGGCAGGAAATTTCGACGAGAGTCTCGCTCGTAGATCGCGCGAAGAAGTCCAGTGACGACCCCTTTAAGATAATCGAACGTCAATCCGGGTAGACCAGCAACGGTCAAAGGCTTTATCTCGGTGGGCGCGAAAGCATTGCTGGAGGAACCAAATCGACGACCAATTGAGCCTTCGTCCCGCGCGGGCGTTGGGGCTGCATCGTTCAACTCAGCAGCATCAAAGTACATTGTGAAACCAAGATTCTTCAGGAACGTTACCAGCTGAGCGACATCTGCGAGCGGGACTGCGCTGTTTCTCTTGCCGCGGGGATTGCTGCCGATGAACTCTTCGTCGTCCATTATTTTCAAATCAAATGAGAACATTTCCAAGAACACCAGCAAGATGGCCCAATCGTCGCGCTGCTGGGCACTAGGCTTGGGTGTCTTTAAGAGCGAGACGACACCTCTTGATGAAGACTTTACTTCACTGAAAACGTTAGACACCTTGGCAGCATTCCACAAGTAGCTTATTGGTGAAGCTCCTCCCGTTGTCGGTCCCAAATGAAGCCACATTCGGATTTCATCTGCTCTTCGCGGAAAGCAGCGCAGGAGCGTCAGAGCGTAACCCGCTAGAATTCGCGCATTGTGGCTGCCGGTGAACTCGCCTGATAACAGGTTGCGAATGGCGTTCTGATCAAGAAGACTGACAAACTGCCGATGGAGGAAAGCATTGAGCGGGAAGCCTGACGGTACCTTGGACAAAACGTCCCGATCGAAGGTCTCGTTGTCCAGTTCCAGAGGCTGCGTTTCGAATTCGACGTCGTCCGCTAGTGATCCTAGGAGTCGTGCAACGGCGGCCGTGGATGTCATATCTTTCGTCCCTCCGAGCAGGGAGATCAAATTTCCCAGCAACCACAGTCTCTCCCGACTGCTGTTCGAGGTATCCTCCAAGCTGGCAGCTGTTTCGGCAAGTATCTTCGAGTCTACTGCGGCATGCAACAAGGTAAGCAGCGCAGGGTCGAGAGGTCTGGCCAGCAAAACGACCAGGCCGGAATACGCCTCCCTCGATGACTGCAGAGGTGCAAGCAGCGCAATTTGGAGAGGCTCCGCAGGCAAATCTCGAGCGATCGTAAGGACCTCATAGTATGAGATAGCTTCCGGGGTGCTGAACTGGATGTGCCTGGCGGCGAAAGCTAGTATCCCAAGCAATAACCTATCATTGTTCTCGGCTTTTCGGGTCTCGCTCTGCCCACGCACTTTCAGCGCCGCCAAACAAGCTCTTGCCAATTTCGAGTATGCACCTGGCCATTCTCCTCCAGAGCACTTGACCGACTCGGTGGTGGTGATCTGCTTGGTTCCGTACCAACATAGTCTCTTCGTGTCTTCGGGCTCGGTACGTGGCGAGAAGAAGAGCATCAACCTCCATAGCTGCCGCAAGGAGTCCTCTGCTGACTGATAGGCACCCGGTCTCTCCTCTGCCTTATCCCAAATCTCTCTCCATAGCTTGAAGGTGCGTCGCCTGGTACGATGTCCTCTCCACACCTTCTGTATCCGAGACGAGGCTTGCAGACGGTCGCGCTGAATCTGTCGGTTCAATCTGTCCTGCTGTGCGGAAGCGATGGCTTGCTGAGCTCCGGAGGCGCCACCGGTAGTACCATTTGACTTGGCAAAGGGGTTGGTGTTGCGGCCGGATAGGTTGACGTTGCGAGGGCGGCGGGAGGTGCCCGTAAATGACTGGTGCATCGCGGGGGCTTCGAGGCGGTTACGAGGATGGGGAGGTGGTGGGAGGGATGAGCGTCGTGGATATCATGGGTACGTCGTGGGATGGAGATGAGAGATTTCGTGGTCGTTGTCGTCGCCACGTGAGTGAGCGTGCTGCAACTCTGGGCTATGTGGGGGACTCGGGATAGATGTTCCTGGAGTGGCACATGTAATCGCGGCGTAGCTGCCTCTGCAGTTCCGACTGCCGGAGTTTAGCCGCAAAGTGAATTGCCTCGATCCCGAGGCTGGGCCGGCTTCACTTCAACTCCCTTACATCTTACATGCGCCGCTTGGCGAAGGCGACGAGAACAGTACGCGTACGGAGGCGTGTCCCCTAGGGCTGCACAGTTCTTCTCTCCTTCCCGCCCGCGACAATGAACATGACATGACATGACCGACGTCGACAGCAATTGCATCCGTACATACCGCACCGTCTCTCAGCCTTTCCCGATCCGCGCGCAGCAGCACAGCACAGCACAGCACAAGTACGGCTGAGATGTCCGCGCACGCCACCAGCTCACGAGCAAACGCGTTCCCGCCTCTGTCCAACGCCGATTCGGCGCAGTCCGGTCACAAAGGCGACGTCCACAAAGGCGGCGGGCATGTCCTGGTAGAGCGTACCACCAGTAGCACTGACGTCGAAAATCCTAATTCTAATGCCCATCTGCCGGATCGCCTCCAACAACGCGAATACCGCGTCTACAAACGCCGCTTCTGGGGCCTGGCTCAGCTGGTCCTGCTGAACATTGTCATCTCCTGGGACTGGCTGACTTTCGCTGCCGTCTCGGACACTTCCTCGCAGTTCTTTCGCGTCAGTGAGAGCGCTGTCAACTGGTTGAGCATTGCCTTCCTGTTCGCCTTTGTCGCAGCTGCGCCCTTCACGATCTGGCTGCTGAACCATCATGGGCCTAAAGCATCCATTCTGCTGGCTAGCATCCTCACGCTCGCGGGCAACTGGATCCGATATGCAGGTACACGAGCTGGACACGGCTACTTTGGCGTGGTCATGTTCGGACAAATCCTCATAGGTCTGGCTCAGCCCTTCGTCTTGGCCTCGCCTACCAGATACAGTCAGATGTGGTTCAGCGATGCGGGACGTGTTTCTGCCACCGCGGTCGCTTCCTTGGCGAATCCGTTGGGTGGCGCGCTTGGCCAATTGATTGGGCCACTTTGGGCTACAAATCTGTCTGGAGTACCTGACATGGTGCTCTATACATCGATAATCTCTACACTTGCCGCCCTGCCAGCTCCTTTCATACCGGCCAAACCACCAACTCCTCCCTCCGCCACTGCAGCGTTGGAAAAACTTGACCTTCGTCGAGCAGCGAGCGAACTCCCACGAAATGGCTCCTTCTACCTGCTCCTCATACCCTTCTCGGTTTACGTCGGGTGCTTCAACTCCGTGTCTTCCCTTATCAATCAGATCTTCGAACCTTATGGATTTTCAGAGACAGACGCTGGTATCGCTGGTGGATTGCTCATCATCGTCGGTTTGATCGCCTCTGCAATCGTCTCTCCCATCATCGACAGAACGAAGGCCTATCTGATCACTATCAAAACACTGGTGCCTCTAATCGCCATCTGCTACATTCTTCTAATCTTCATGCCGGGCACACGCAACGTGGCAGGACCATTCGTTGTCAGCTCAATACTTGGCGCTACCTCCTTTGCTCTACTGCCTGTTGCGTTAGAGCTGCTATCTGTCACCACTCTGCCCGTATCACCGGAAGTATCAAGCGTCATCGCATGGACCGGAGGACAAATACTCGGAGCTATCTTCATCATTGTCATGGATGCGTTGATAGCGCCGAATGGGTGGCATGGCGAGCCTCCAGACACGGCAACCCGAGCTTTGATATTTCAAGCTGTCATGGCTTGTATCGCTGTACCATTTCCCATGCTTCTGGGGTTATGGAACTTCAGAAAAGTCCAAGTGAGTGCGGGTGAGGTGCGAGCAGGGGAGGGATTTTAGCAGCGCTTACTCATGTCTTCAGGCGAAAACAGCAGCCAGGGACAGTCAGATTAGTCTGCTGGACAGACATGAGTGATGATCACTTTTTCGGACTAATCAACATCGACAGACACCATGTGATATACAGTGTCACATAATGGAGCATTCGACGCATCAAAGGTTGCCATTGCCGTATCCGGCTTCGATCAGTGCGCGGTCAGGACAGCCTTTGTTGTCGTGCAACAAAGAAATGCACTCCATATCTATGTATTGGAAGCTTGCCCTCGGTTTTCGAATCTGCCCAGGCCAATTTCAAACTTGACAAGATCTCAGCACTGCGCTCTCACGAATAATGGCTACACCACCACGGCGTCGGGGACAAACGCACTCTCCTCATACTCCGCCTACCCCACCCCGGAAGCCAACGAGCAAGGGTAGACTCGCCGCTTCGAAAGCGTCTGAAAGATCTCCCACTCGCGCTACTGGCTCCCACGGTCCCATTGCTCTCCCCAAAAGTCTCAAGAAAAGGAAGAGGCGAACGATCAAGAACGGGAGGCCGTACCCATTCAAAGACTCCAAGCGCGGGAAAACCGCAGGCACCGGACCCAAGACTGGCATCACGAATGAACCCAGGAAGCCGTATACGCACCATCAGCTTCCCAATCTCACGGCTGGAGATTTGAATCGAGCGAGGGTTACAAGGCAGTCTATTGGAGGGAGGAGATTGTTTCAGGGACTTCCGTAGCCTCACCGTAGCATCGTGGCGCATGTGATGGTCAGGGAATAGTGTATTGAGACTTTTGACTTTGTGAGGAAAGACGAACATGGCGTGTAGGGACAACAAGAGACGCTGTACGAAGAGAGCCGTCGACAGCTCTTCGACCGTGCTTGTCGAGGTGGATATCATGGACATGGGGAGCAACCTAAGGGCAGAGACCCGATCGGGCTTGGATCAGGAACGCTCGCGCTAGTGGACGCCAGAATGTGGGGAATAGCCGCGCGTACCTAGTAATAATCGAACTGTGAACCCTTCCACAGCTTCAACGACTGCACCCCGGACCTCAGTCCGCCTCGCAGCCTTCCTTACTTGCGCCTTGCGCCTGCCTTCTTCATGTCGCTCTTTACCCGTATACAAGTTCTGGCGTTTCCGATCGCGCGAGTAAGCGATCGCTGAGATCGGGAACACAGGAACGAGCATTGGCGGGAGCGTCACGTGGGGAGGTATCAGACGAGATGAACGTGAGTCTCCCCGGCCACCAATGGAACCTCAACATCACATGGCGCTGTAGACAGACGTGCCCCCAGATCACACGGCACCGTAGACATGCCACCAGATCAGACGGCACTTTGTCAACGGCGACACGATCGGCAATGACTGACGATGCTCCAGCTGTTCCACCTTCCACCCTCGCTTTTGGCCTTCATCGCCGCCATCCCGCTCGTCAGCGCCCAGTATCCCCCACCAGCGTCGTATCAGAACATCCTCACCTCACCGGTCGACCCAAATGTCACCGTCGCATACAAACGGCCCACCGCGGGCACATGTACAACGGCTTTCACCACTCAGAAACAGTACACTGGATACATCGGGTTACCGCCCAACACACTCGCTCCCATACAGCAGAATTACTCCATCAATACCTTTTTCTGGTTCATAGAGGCCCGCCAGACTCCCGAGTCAGCCCCTCTCACAATATGGCTCAATGGGGGCCCGGGCTCGAGCAGCATGTTTGGTCTGTTCAATGAGGTTGGACCTTGTGAGGTCGTTCAGATGGCGGATGGTGGCTATGGCACACAGATGCGCACCTTTGGCTGGGACCGAGCTTCGAATGTCCTCTTTATCGACCAGCCCAACCAGGTCGGCTTCTCTTACGACGCTGTGACCAATGCCTCACGCGACTTGTTCATGGACGAGCTGTTTGAGCCTCCGACTTCGCCGAGCTCCAATCTGCCAAGCTTCATGTATCTCAACGGGACTTTCGGCACAGCCAACGAGAATGCTCCAAGACAGACGGCCGCAACCGCGAACACGACTGAGATCGCTGCGGTGGCGACTTGGCACTTCTTACAGACCTGGCTTTCCACTTTCACCCAATACAATCCGGCTACGCGACCTAATGTGACGACACCTAACTCCAATGAGCCTGCAGGCGTCAATCTATTCACCGAGTCTTACGGTGGTAAGTTCGGTCCGGTCTTTGCCTCCTACTTTGATCAGCAAAACGATGCCATCACGAGTGGCCAGCTTTCGAGCAACAGCACGCTTCAGATCAAGCTGCAGTCCGTCGGGATCTTGAATGGATTGGTCGATGATCTTATTCAAGATCGTTACTACGCCGACTTTGGCTACAACAACACCTACGGTGTTGACATTCTCAGTCAGACCGACGAGTTGAATGCGCTCACGAACTTCACCAACCAATGCACACCCGCAATCCAGGCGTGTCGTGCGGCCAGCACTGATCCGTACGGGGATAACGAGCAGGCAAACAGTCTCTGCGAGACCGCTCAGTACTCTTGCAATAGCCTACCAGCACTTGCCGGAGCACGTGGGTACTATCCCTACGACATTCGCCAGAAAATACCAAGCCCAGACCCGTCTGCTGCGTATCAAGAGTACCTGAACCAGGCATCGGTACTGTCCTCGATTGGCGCGAAAGTAAACTACACGGAGAGTAGCCCTTACGTGTTGGAGTCTTTCGTTTCCACGGGAGACACGATACGCGGCGGCACGATCCAGGATCTAGCCGACCTCTTGAAGAAAGGTATCCGCGTCGCTCTCATCTACGGCGATGCGGACTTTCTGTGCAATTGGCTTGGAGGGCAGGCAGTTTCGTTCGCAATCGCCAACGCACTGCCCAACTACCCGGTCGCTACCGGTGTCTCTTCAGCGGGCGCTGGTGCTCCATCAAGCTATGCGAGCGGGTTTGCGGGTGCTGGCTATGCGCAAATCGTGGTGAACGACTCATACGTAGGCGGCTTGGTTCGGCAGTATGGGAATCTCAGCTTTAGTAGGGTGTACGACGCCGGTCACTTCGTCCCGTACTACCAACCGGAAACCGTCTTCCAGATCTTCGCCAGGGTGATACTCGGAACAGATCTGTCAACGGCCGCAGATATCGACTTGGCAGATTTCAGATCGAACGGTACGGCCAACGCCACACACACGAACAGTGTTCCAGAGCAGCCGAAAGCCACCTGCTGGGTACGCAATTGGAACGAGTCCTGTTCCAGCTCAGACACGAGTGCGATGAAACAGGGCAAGGGGCTTGTCCAATACGGAATCTACTATCAGGACTCCAAATCGATTGTTCTGCCAAGTAGCAGCATCGCAGCGGGTGTACCTGGGCTGCCAATGACGACGGCCTCCACGAATAGCGAAACGGGTACATCTGGCACCTCTACGATGGCTCTAACTGGCGTCTACACGGCGACTGGTACGCCAGTAATGTCTTCGAGCCAAGGTGCTGCACAGACTGCAATGCCCTCCCTGGACGCTCACTTTGGGCACCTAGGCGTTGGCATCTTCGGCGTAGCGCTCGGAGCAGCTGTCATGATCTGATTTTGAAGCGATGCGCGTGATCTTGGGAGGAGCTTCTCGCTGTCTCATGACTGCAATACCGGAAAGGCAAAAGTCAGCTATTTTTGTCTTGGAGAGGAGGGGAGGGGATACCCGCATTCGCAGAGTGCCTACTTATATGACCATGACAGCAATGATAATGTCTTTTATGATGAAGCCCTCTTCGGCACGTTCCTTGACACCAGGTACGTCCGCCACACAGTCAGCTTACCATCTATATGCAGTGAGCCCACGGCAGCAGCAGCGTACACTTTCGGATGCGAACGCGTGTAACTTGAGGCTTTGAACATCCTTGAATGAAGCAGCAATCCTGTCGCCACTGCGTCTTCGGCGTTCGCAACCAATTTTCCGAACTGAGTACGAGCTATATCCCAGCAATTCCGGCATGGTCACACGTGCATGCCGAAACACAAGAGCAACATCCGTCGGGGAGCCGATATGCTTAAAGCTGGTGGCCGGGGTTCATGCGCACTCCAAAGTAACATTGTACAGGATCTGGTTGGATGTCGAAATAGTCGAGGGCTGTTAATGTCTGTAGCTTAACTGCGCCGCTGCCAAGGTCAACGACTGCGTGCCGACTTGTTGCACACATTCCAGGCGTCTGTAGCCTACGTTACCTGCATTTCTAGCCACTGGAATGACCTGGCTTTTCCGGACGCAATCACGGCAGCATTCGCACTGCTCTGGATGGGCCACGTACGCTGGCAGCTGGGTGGTGCGACTGCTTACGCAGAGAGCGTCCTTTGACAATGTCGAAACTTAGGCCGTGTTTCATGCACGACTGACGTTCTGAGCAGGAGCGAATATTCTCCCACAGCAAGAGCACCAGCTGTGCTACAAGTATGCATGGTTCCCCTTTGTCTTTGAGCTGCGCCGACGTCTCCTTGCTACATCAAGCGCTCCTCCGCCCACTACAAGGTCTGGGGCTGCTCCTCTTTACAGCAGATAGTTCGTCAAGCCCGTTGACCATCACAGCGGTCTGGACAAGACTTGATCTAACCGAAGGACCTTTTCTTGATCACCATCGTCAAAGACCGAAGACCTGATCTCTGACGCTACCGCTCCGCTCCGCTCGACCATTAGCCCTCATCGGCGAGATGTACACGGAGACACCTTTCTCCCTTTGGCGAAAGACATTCATTCGATCCCACGAGCCACCAGCGCTTGCCGGAGATCCACCTTCACAGCAACATTCGAGTACCAGAGACGGCAGCAACCATCAGCGCAATAGACATAGCAAAGGCATGATCCGCAGTGACTCACCCGAGGTGGTCGAGCAGCTGTTCAAAACTACCAGCAATGGCATCAAACTGGAACCTCAGCCGACTGATGATCCTTCGGATCCCTTGAACTGGCATCTCGACAAGAAGTTAGCGACGCTGGCCGTCATCTCTCTTGCTGCGCTCGCCGGTGGCGCCGTTGGTCTTTGCAATCAATTCAGTACGAATGTCCAGGCGAAGATTTATCACAAAACACCCTTTGAGCTATCGTACTCTCTCAGCGCTGCTGTGGCTGGTCTTGCCACTGGACCCATCGTTTGGCTACCATTGGCGAATTACATTGGGAAAACCTCTGTCCTCTTCTGGACGCAGCTTGCTTCTTTGGCTTGTGTAGCTTGGTCTTCCGCTATGACTGGCCCTCACAACTATATACCTTTCGTTCTCAGCAAATGGCTTGGCGCTACTTTTGCCTCGGCGAGCTTTTGTCTTGGCGGAGGCATTGTCATTGAGATCTTCTACCTTCATCAGAGGGGAAGAGCTTTTGCTACCTATACTGCCTGCTTTATTCTGGGTGCTGCTTCTGGAGGTACGCTCAGTGGGTTTATTGTGGAGACGCAACCTTGGCCGGTGGAGTTTTACTGGATCATTCCCTTGTTGGGGATTTCCGCGATTCTGATTTTCCTGTTTCTGGACGATAGCACCTACGACCGGACCGGCGTTGTCGGGATCGTCACAAGAAGAACTCCTGGCTTGATTGCAAAGGAGAGAGTTGCTACTCTTTTGCCCGGACATAGGATTCTATCCGAGGGGTATAAACGACAGCGAAATCGATTCTATGATTCGGCTCTTATTGCAATTCAACCCATCACCTTATTCGCGGGAGCCTTTGTCTGTATTACTTTCGGCTGGTCCGTGCCGGTGCAGAACCTGATTGGCATCTTCTTGCAGATGCCCAAGGAGCATGGAGGCTACGGATTCTCTCCCTTGCAAGTCTCTTGTTTCAGCTTCATCTCCTGGATCAGTGTCATTTCAGCTGAGGTCTATGGGATTCTGTTGAATGATCGGGTCCCGTTGGCTGTTGCTAAGAGGAGAGGGATCTGGAGACCGGAATTCCGACTCTACCCACTTCTTCTGGTTCCTTTGGCAATTGTTCCGTGTTCTTTGGGATTATTTGGTGCTGCTCTGCAGGAAGGCCTGAGTTATTGGGCTGTTGCTTTTTCTTTCTTCGGCATCAATTTCGCCGACGCGGTATTGCTACCCGTGGTATTGAATTATTTGTCGGAAGGGTTTGGAAGGAAATTCGCAGGGGAGGTGTTTGTGGTGGTGAACCTTTACCGGTTTCTACTTGGGGCTCTGGTGCCTTTCTTCTTTACCGGATGGACTAACGCGATTGGTATCTCTTGGACATTTGGGACTATGGCCTTTTTGTCGCTGGTCGGGTTTGCGTGTACGGGTGTTCTCTGGGTTTATGGGGATCGGCTGAGAGGGATGACGGCGGAGAGGCTGAAAGGGGAGCAGGGAGAGGACGGGGATAGGGTCGTAGTAGGCAGGAGGAGCAATGACGATGAGGAGGAGGTGAAAGGGATCGATGTTCATGTGGGCAAGAAGTGAAGTCAGTCGGAATTTCGACCTCGTCGGGATATGTCCTAGACGTAAGAAGTTTTGTCATTGAAGTCAGGCATTGAAAGACCGCTCAATGCATTAGAATATAAGCCAAGTGAAGACAGGCAGGAAAGACGGCCATGATGAGAATGCACGAATTCATTTGAAACTGATGTCGGCGCTGAATACCGTATGACACCCAATAGACGTATCTGAATCTGACCGGTCTCTGGCACTTTGTCTCTCTCTCAAAAGCTTCACCTTCTGCGGCCTCTTCCTCTGCATTCTCCAATTTGTTATCTTCCCGCTGGAATGGGGTGAAGAGGTAGAGTCGGTAACCTTGTGCAGCGAGCTCGACACCATGCCAGACGCTGCTTGAATCCGCCTCATCGGAGTCGTTGATTGCAGGTAGAAGGCGCCAGACGGAGAAGGCTCGCTCTTCTTGGCTGAGCCAACGAGTCGTTGGATGAAATCCTCATTAGCCTTCGCACGAGACCACCTGCATTGCAACAGCCGTTGTCCGAGGATGTGAAGTGGGTCCCGAGTTGGATGGAAAGTCAGGCGGCTTGCCGGTCGCATTTGCCCTTCAGACGCCGAACGGCTAAAGAGACAATGGATCGGTCCAATGCTCGCCGAGCCTTGACTGGCCGCGAGCTCCCCACGGTCACGTTGCAGGTCAGTCTTTGGGGGGTGCGACTATTCAATTACAACATTGCCTTGGGGAGAATCCTGTATATCTGCGCTGCAAAGACTGTGATCCGTTAGAAAACGCGAACCAGCTCCCGTCGCGTCCAGAGGCGACATATCCAAGTCGGAAACAGCGTCACCATGAAGGTCCTGATCACCGGAGCAGGAGGCTTTGTTGGCCAACTCCTCGCCGAGACCCTCCTGAACGAAGGCCACACCGTCGTTCTCACAGACATCTTCGAGCCACCTGTTCCCCAAGGCGCCTCCCAGAACGCAAGCAACGCCACCTGCATCAAAGCAGATCTCTACGATTCGCCTGAAGCCGTGCTCTCCAAGGACCTTGACGCCATGTACGTCTTTCATGGCATCATGTCTGCTGGAAGCGAGGAGAACTTGGAACTCGGATATCGGGTGAATCTCTTCAGCACCATCAATCTGCTTGAAGCAGTTCGAAAGACGATCCCGGGAGTCAAGTTCATCTACTCGTCTAGCACGGCTATTTTCGGACAACCGCTTCCTTCGTTGCCGAGCGAGGAGACTGTGCCCACGCCACAGGGAAGCTATGGCACTCAGAAGGCAATGATCGAATACATCGTCAACGACTATAATCGTCGTGGCTTCATTGATGGCTATATACTCCGTTTCCCCACCATCTCGGTTCGCCCTGGGAAGCCGACTCAGGCTGCCTCGAGCTGGATGAGTGGTATCATTCGGGAGCCTCTGCAAGGGAAGGGAAGCACTCTGCCTTGCGATGATGATTTCCAGGCATGGCTGTGCTCGCCCAAGACTCTGATCAAGAACCTGGTCCACACTTTGAGTCTGAAGAATGATTGTATGCCGGCTCATATCAGACAAGTGCTGTTGCCGGGCATTACATCGACTGTGAAAGACATGATGGATGCGTTGAGAGACGTGGGAGGTGAAGAGGCCGTGAAGTTGGTCAAAAGGGAGCGGCCTAGTCCGGAGATTCAGGCGATGCTGGATAGCTGGCCAGTGACGTTTGATGTAAGCAAGGCATTGGGGCTAGGGTATGTGAGGGACAACAGCTTCAAGGATGCCGTGGTGGATTTCAAGAAGGGCCTGGAAGCGCAGACGAACGGTTCCGCATGAGGTAGAAGATAGGCCTTCTTCGTCTACTACTTGATCATCTGAAATCTCATGCTCTCCTGCTCTCATGCTTTTCCAGAGCTTCCAATGTTGTCCATCCATTCTTCCATCTGTTGCTGCATTATGCTTGTGCCCTTCTCCATCAACTGCGTCAGAGGGACCTTGCCCGTGTTCGTTGCGACGTATTCGTTGTAATTCGATAACACGAGCTTGTTGACGTTCACCCGCGTGACACCCCGCTTGATGCAGTCTGCCATGATGTTCGATGGGAATTCATTCGTACCGTGCAGCACAATCTGGACACGACCGCCGGCTTTCTTCTGGATCTTCTCTAGCCTGGGTCGCCGCGTCAGTAGCCATATCCACGTCTCTCGCTTCCAATCTACCTACCTGTCGAAGTCCAGGTGGATATTCTCCGCTCCGTGGTAATCCCCGTGCACATTGCCAAACGCGGGAGCCAGGAAGTCGATTCCCGTGGCAATGAAGTCGTCCACTTCCTCTTCTGTAGTCATCATTCCTTCTAATTCGGCGGTGTCTTTCACTCCATCCTCCCCGCCTTCTATTCGTCCCGGCTCCGCCTCTGTAGCAATACCCCTCGAATGGCACAGTGTAACCAGCTCTTTCGTTTTTGATAGGTTCTCCTCTTTCTCGTAATGGCTCATGTCCACCATGATCGAATCGAACGACGGCGTGCCATCCTCGGCTTTCATGGTCGAAGCAAGCTTTATGATCTCCGGATCCTGCGCGTGGTCCATGTGCACGGTAACCGGTACCTTGGCTTTTCGAGCGGCATGGGCGGCCAGGTCGACGAAGAGCGGAGAGTATTGTAGTGCCCATGGGAAGAGCAAGATTTGTACAGGAGATCGCTTCGCTTCGGCCGCTCGGATGACTGCAATGATTGTTTCGAGATTGTATGAGACGACTCCGAGGACTCCATATCTGCCCTCTGCCGCCTTGTTCAGCATCTGGACGGCGCGGTTGTTGGTGAGCTTGTCCAAAGTCATGATGGCGGCTTTGTCGGGTGTAGGTGTAGTCTCGTTCGATGGGATAGGAAGGGCAACGAGGAAGAACTACCAACGCATTACTCATGTCCTCCACGTACACTGTGCACCTTCAGGCCATGTCAATGGATGGCTCCATTGAAAGCCACCCCACTGGACGGCGGGGCACAGCGGCATCGGTCTCCCCCATCCTGGCAATCAAATGCCGTCGGGACCCGCCGTCTCGTTCTTGAACCCGCTTTTGATACATGCCCTGTAGGTACTTGCGAGAGCATCCACCATCCAAGACTGTTGCTGGCGTTGGGGAAAGAGCTCATGGCGCGATGCATCGGCCTTCACACCAGGCAGTCCCCGGGCATCGCAGAGATGTCTGCTCTTCCAGGTATGTGCGAGCGCTCGCTCTGATGATGCTGGATCGAGAGGCGGCGGCAGAAGTGTCTTGACTGGTCGGTGGACGTCGCTGGTTGCAAGCAGGCCGCGAGAAGAAGGCGGGAATCGAAGACATCGGCGTAGTTACCCCGTCAATAACTACTTTGGGACATTTTACATAATGATCCGGTGAAGTCCTGGAACTCCGTATCAGGTTAGCACTCTCCCGCTGCGCTTCATCATCGACCAAGAACTGAACATCTACCAAGAAGAGCTTTATTGGCTTTGTCACACAGCAATCTACATCTCATCTCGTAAAATGTTCAATACCCTCAGCTCACGGTGAACAGGGAATCTATGGAGAAGCACTATCAGTGCACATACGAAGCCCGCGAACGTTACAGATGGTCCTTATGGCAATTGACTGCAACCATCATCCACAACGCATCGCTTGCAATCTCAACTTCAGCAGCCCATAGAAGCCCCAGGCCAATATCTCGTCGAAGCACCGACGGAGCAAGAAGTACACCTAGCGGGTAGTAGGGATGTTCAGAAGAGTGCGTGAGAAATTTCGGGACCTTATAATACGATGCGTCTGGGAGATCGTAGAAGGGGCGGCTTCCCCTCTTTGAATTATGCGATCAACATACAGGTAGGCTATGAACCTCAGCAGACTGCATCACGATCGGGATCGGTCTCGGATTAGACATGAACTCTTTTCATATCCCGACTACCCGAGTAAACCGGTATCGGCAATGGGAGTGAACAGGACGACTTTGCTTGAAGTTCTGGCGCGGCTCATCGGTCGTCCAGCCCAGTTTATCGTCGAGAGCCTGACCTAACAGATAGAGAGTCCACTAAATTTATCCGAGCGGAGAACGTGGACCCTCCATGTTCAATCGAAGCTGTTGACAGTTCAACCTCGATATGACGATCTCGAGCTCGCTGCAGTGACGTGGACACCGGCAGATCATCTCACGGCTTGCGGCTGCAGCGGAAGAATGACGGACTACTGCTGGAATGACATACAGCAGTGGGCGGAGTGCAACGAGCTCGCGAGGGACGGACAAAAAGTGATCGTCAAACTCCGGCCGCACGTAGATCTAGGTGACAACTCGAAGAGAAGATCTGATATGTCCCGGTCCAGATCCTGCGGGAGCTCTGATGTTAGGGAATAATGGACCCTCCAAAGAATGCTCGCACTATGTAAGGCTCATCTACCCTCACTTCTTCCCCACTCCGCATCTTATCCTCAAACCATCAACCGGTTATCAACATGACGACAAAACATACTCCAGCGGTATCATTCGACGACATTCCGGGCGAACTTACAACGGGAAAGATCCCCGAGGGCGCAGACTACGAACAGATCACCCGCGCAACTGTGCAATGGCTGAACAACCTCCAAAAGGATCATCTAGCTCCTAATGCAATCTGGCGGGACTTTTTGTCACTAACGGACAATTTCCGTACATTCTACTCGTCCGATGTTGTCTACGACACCTTTCAAAAACTCGGCAACGTCAAGAAGCGTTCCATCTTCGAGACAGGTAGCATCCCGACTCGGCTGGTTTCAAGTGGCGAAGCCAGTTGGCTGAACGTCAATCTCGCTTTCACAATTGAAGATCAGAATCTGGTTGGGAATTGTAATGCTTTCGCCTCCGTCACACAAGATGCAGATGGCAAATGGAAGATCTGGATGCTCAGAACCTGGCTCGAGAATTACGAAGATCATGGCCATCCGGACCTTCTCGAGCCTGTGCCTAGCAGCAGATATATCAATCGTCAGGCTAATAGCGGGGCGCAAGACCCGAGACATGTCTACGATGTGATCATTGTTGGGGGCGGTCAGAGTGGTCTCGGCGCGGCAGGACGTTGCAAAGCACTGGGCATCGACTACATTCTGTTCGACGACAGGCCTGCTATTGGAGATTCTTGGGCTAATCGATACGACTCGTTGAAATGGCACACAACCAAAGACTACGGGAACCTACCGTTCGGACGCACTTTCAAAGAGGAAGATCCGCTCTTGTTGCCTATCGAGAGGATCGCATCGGGGTATAGAACGTGGGCCGAGCGATTCGATCTCAATGTTCGCAATTCGGAGCCCGTGGATCATGCAGACTGGGACGATGCCTCGTCTCTATGGACGGCGTACACCGGTGCCCTTGGCGATCAAGCCGAATACAAAGCTCGAAATCTGGTTCTATGCATGGGACCAGGACACAAGCGTGAGATCGTACCTACTTGGGCAGAACGAGGGAACGTCAAATCCAGCGGCTTCAAGGGCACGGTTCAACATTCTGTCGGCTACAAGAACTGCAAAGGCTTCGAGGGCAAGCGAGGCGTTGTTGTTGGCACCGCAAACTCTGCCCATGATGTGGCTGAGGACATGGCTAGAGCTGAGATGGATGTCACCATGTTGCAACGCAGCCCGACCTTTATAGAGCCTGGAAAGTGGCTCGAAAAGGCCAACACGGCCAATTATCATCTGGGCAAGCCAACAGAAGAGGCGGACCGGGAACAGCTTACCGCACCGCAAAAGATCTCGCGAGAGCTTATCAATCGTGGAACCTGGAAGGCCATCGATCAGGATCCGACACTTTGGGATGACCTCGAGAAGGCAGGTTTCAAGTGCGACCGCTACGGGGACTTGTTCACTCATCTTTACGTGCGCTTTGGAGGACACTACGTTGACGTTGGCAATTGTAAGAGGATCATAGAAGGCCAGGTGAAGATAAAAGGTGTCGCGGTCAAATGCTTAACGGAGCATGGTATTTTATTCGAAGACGGGAGCCATCTATCCGCCGACCTAGTCGTCTGCTGCACCGGCTTCAACCATGATTTCCGCAAAGATGCAGCAGAGATTGTGGGCAACGAGATTGCGGAACAGATGGATGACTACTGGGGCGTTAATAAAGAGGGCGAACTTAGAGGGTTCTGCCGATTGGCTGGGCGTAAGTTCAGAAGTCAGAAGATATATAACCGTGTATTTGCTGACACCTCTACAGATCCTCACCTATTCTATCACGGCGGAGAAGCACGCCTGGCTCGATTCTATTCGCGGTTCCTCGCTTTGCAGTTACAGAAGCTAAAGCTAGGTAGAGCACTTATACCTTACTAGAAAGGCAGATACGAATGCTTTGAATAATGTAGTCCGACTATCTGTAGACATATTTCTTAGCTCTTACTTATCGTCCAACTAACTATCTTATTCTTTAGCGATACTTCTTTAGTAACTAATTCTATACTACTTACCCGTTAATATTCTCTTAAATGTTTAAAACTATAGATAGACTTAGTGTCTCTATTTAATAGATAGTTTAGTTTCTAATTCTTTTCTTTAATACTAGTAGTTACTAACAGCCTAATAATATACTTCTTACCTTATACTACTACTTACAAAACTAAAATTTTCTTTCTAAATTTAGTTTCTCTATCTTATAAGTTTTTTAATTTCTTATCTATTTTAGCTAAGCTAATACTTACTTCTAAGCTAATATAATACTACTTACCCTAAACTATTATAAAAAAAATTAAGATTTTAATTAAGTCTTAAGAGGCCTAAATAAGATTTAATTCTCTACCTTTTTACTTCTAAGCTATTTAACCTTATATATATAGCTAGTACCTAGAAACAAGTTAATCTAATACTACTTATTTTAAGGACTACCTTAGAATCTAGGATAATAAAATTTTAAAACTTCTAGTTAGACCTAGTCTCTCTATTTTAGACTTATAAAATCTATTCTAATAATATATTAGTCCTTATACTATTTATATAAGCCTTAAAGTATATAATAAGATAGAAAAGTTCTACTTAGCTAGTATTATTACTTATAGAATGGACCTTCTCCCAATATCCTAAACACTCTATATTAGCCTAATCTTATCTATTCTAATACTTTGTTAGTTCTTCTAACTATTATCTAGGCCTAAAGTATAAAATAAGATACTAAAATACTATATATCTAGTAGTCTTGTATTAATAATAGTCCTTTCTCTAATATCTTAAAACTTTTTAGATTAGACTTATCTTCTCTGTTTTGTTTATTAGTCTTTATACTATCTACTAAGGCCTTTTAGTATACGATTAAATTAAGAGATACTACTTACTTCGTAGTATTACGTAATAAAGAGCCCCTTTTCTAATATTCTAGAAACTCTAATATAGACTAATCTTCCCTACTTTATTAGTATATTAGTCTTTCTACTGTTTATTTAGGTCTTAAACCAAGCGATAAGATAGGAAAATACTACTTACCTAGTAGTAGTACTTAGAAAATAGATCTTTCTCTAATATCTCTAAAACCCTAGATTAGACTAGTCCTCTCTATTTTATTAGTTTTTTTGTTATTATATCTTTGATATATGCCTTAAGGGATATATCTAGATAGATAAATACTTCTTACCTAGTAGTATTACTTAATAAACAGCCTCTTTACTAATCTCTTTAAAATCTCTAATTTAGACTAGTTTCCTTAATTCTATTCGTATATTAGTCTCTCTACCTTTAATCCAGATCTCAAACTAAGTAATAAGATAGGAAAATACTACTTACCTAGTAGTATTACTTAATAAAGAGGCCTGTCTTTAATATCTAAATCCCCTAAATTAGACTAGTCCTCTCTATTCTACTAGTTTTATAGTTATTATATCCTTAATATAGGCCTCAAAGTATATAGTTAGACAGTAAACTACTCCTTACCTAGTAGTATTACCTAATAGATAGTTCTTTTTCTAATATCTTTAAAATCTCTAATCTCGACTAATGCTCTCTATTCTATTAGTATATTAGTCTTTCTATCTTTAATCTAGGTCTAAGAGTAAGCGATAGGATAGAAAAATACTACTTACCTAGTAGTAGTACTTAAGAAATAGATTTTTCTATAGAATCTTTAAGCCCTAATTAGACTAGTCCTCTCTATTTGACTAGTTTTATAGTCGTTATATCTTTTATATAGGCCTAAAAGTATAATATTTAGGTAGAAAACTACTACTTACCTATTAGTATTACTTAAGGAATAGATATTCTCCTAATATCTTAAGAACTCTAAATTAGACTTATTCTCTCTATAAATTTAGTTTTTAGGTTTCCTAACTATTAATTAGGCTCCTAAGTAGAGAATAGGATAATCTAATACTACCTACTTAGTAGTATTACTAAATGAATAGCCGCTCTTCTAATATCTTTAAAAACTCTATATTAGACTAATATTTACTATTTTATTAGCTTATTAGTCTTTCTAAACTATTAACTAGTCCTTGAAGTAAACGATTAGAGAATATAATACTACTTATATAGTAGTATTATGAAATTTATAGTCTCTTTCCTAATATCTTAAGAATACTATATTAGGATAAGCTTATCTATTTTGTTAGTTCTTTAGTCTTTCTAACTACTATTTAGGCCTATAAATAAATAAAGGACTAGAGACTAAAATACTATATACTTAAGTAGTATTACTTAGAGAATACTCTATTTCTAATATCTAATAAGCTCTAAATTCGACTGATCTTTCATATCTTACTAGTAGATTAGTCTTTATACCTTTTCTTTAGACTCTAAGGTATATTAATAGATAGTAAGATACTACTTATGTAGTAGTATTATTACCTAAGGAATAATCCCTTTTCTAATATCCTAGAAACTCTAAATTTAACTATCCTTTCTAATTTTATTAGTTTATTAGTCTTTATACCTATTATTTAGACCTTAAGGTATACTAGTAGATAGAAAGATACTATATACCTAGCAGTACTACTAAAGAAATAGACCTTTCCTTAATGTCTTAAAAATCTCTAAATTAGACTAATCCTCTCTATTCTAATAGTACCTTAGTCTATATACCTTCGATATAGAGCTCTTAGCTTAGATCTAAGAAGAAAAATACTAGTTAGCTAGTAGTACTACTTATAGACTAGATCTTCTACTAATATCTTAGGAAGTCTAGATTAGACTGATCTTATCTATTCTGGTAGTCTATTAGTCTTCCTACTATCTACTTAGGTCTTTTAGAATAAAACTAGATAAGGAAATACTACTTACTAAGTAATATTACTTTGAGAATCGTACCTTTTTTAATATTATCTAAAATTCTAAAAACTCTCTATTAGACTAATCTTCTCTATTTTACTAGTTTTTTAGTTTTAATACTTTCTCTATCGGCCTTTATATGAACAATTTTATAGAATAATACTACTTGGTTAGTAGTAATACTTAGTAGGTAGTCCCTTCCCTAGTACCTAAAAAATCTCTAAATTAGACTAATCTTTACTATATTATTAGTTTATTAGTCTTGAAATATATTACTTATGCCTTTAAGTATAGACTTAGATACTAAAGTACTAAAGACCTAGTAGTATTACTTAAGAAATAGTCCTTCTTCTAATAGTTTAAGAGATACAAAATTAGACTAATCTTCTCTAATTTATTAGTATATTAGTCTTTCTACTTTTTATTTAGACCTTAAAGTATATAATTAGATAGAGAAATACTACTTACCTAATAATATTAAATACTAGAGAAATAGTCTCTTTCCTAATATTTAAAAGAATCTATTTTAGACTAAGCTTTCCTATTTTATAAGTTTATTAGTCTTTATACTATTTACTTAGGTCGTCTAGTACATAGTTTAACCAAAAAATACTACTTACCTAGCAGTAGTATCTAAGAATTAGTTTCTTTCCTAATATCTTAAAAATTCTAAACTAGACTAATCTTCTCTATTTTATTAGTCTATTAGTCTTTCTACTATCTAATAAGGCCTTAAGGTATACTATTAGATAGTAAGATACTACTTATATACTAGAACTACTTAAGGTATAGGTCTTTCTCTAATACCTTAAAAACTCTAGATTAGACCAATTCTCTCTATTTTATTAGTTAATTAGTCTTTATATCTATTAGATACACTTTAAGGTAGAAGGTAAGATAATATAATACTATATAGCTAGTAGTATTACTTGAAGATTAGTCATTTATCTAGTATCTAAGAAATCCCTAAATTAGGCTAATCTTCCCTATTTAACTAGTATATTAGTCTTTCTACCTTCTGTCTAGACCTTAGAGTATATAATAGAATAGAAAAATACTTGTTACCTAGTAGTATTACTTTAGGGATAGTCCTCTTTCTAATATCTTTAAGACTCTATTTTAGACCGATTTCTCCTATTTTATTAGTTTTTTAGCCTCTTTACTACTAACTAAGGCCTTTTAGTAGATACTTAGATAAAGAAATACTACTTCTATAGTAGTCGTATTTAAAGAATAGTCGTTTTCCTAATATCTAATCATCTAAATATTAGACTAACTTTTCCTAGTTTATTAGTCTTTTAATATTTTATTTAGGTCTTAAAGTAAGTAATAGGATAAAAAAATACTACTTACCTAGTAGTATTACTAAGGGATAAGGTCTTCTTAAAATATCTTAAAAACTCTAAATTAGACTAATTATCCCTATTTAATTAGTTTATTAGTTTTCCTACCTCTTACTTAGGCTTCTAAGTAGAGTATTTAATAATATAGTACTACTTACGTAATAGTACTACTTTAAAAATCGTAACTTTTATAATATCTTTTAAAACTCCTAAAACTCTATATAAGACTAATATTCTCTTCTTTATTAGTCCTTATACCTTTTAATAGACTTTTAGATAGAGGATAAGATATTAAATTACTATATAGCTAGTAATATTACTTAGAGAATAGTCCTTTTTCTAATATCTAGTAAACTCTATACTAGACTATCGTCTCTATTTAAATAGTTTATTAGTATATATACCTTTCTGTTAGGCTCTCTAGTCTAGAAGTAGATGTAATAATACTAGTTACCTTATAGTAGAACTTGGAGAGTAGATCTATCTTCTATTAATATTTTAAATAACTCTAAATTAGACTAATTTTACCTACTCTATTAGTATATTAGTATTGCTATACTTTTCTTAGACCTTATAGCATATAATAGGATATAAAAAGTACCTAGTAGTAATAAAAACTAAATAGCCGCTTTTATATTATCTTTTAAATCCTAAATTAGACTAAGCTTATCTATTCTATTAGTATATTAGTCTTTCTAACTACTACCTAGGCCTATAAGTAAGCGATTCGATAATATATTACTACTTACCTACTACTATTACTTAATATATAGCCCCTTTTCTAATATCTTAAGAACTATATATAAGAGTAATTTTAACTATTTTATTAGTTTATTAGTCTTTCTAACTTTTACTAAGACCTTCAATAGAGGATTAGAAACTAAAATACTATATATATAGAAGTATTACTTAAGAAATAGACCTTCGCTTAATACTTAAAAGACCCTAGATTAGACTAGTCCTCTTTATTTTTATAAGTTTCTTAGTCTTTATACTCTATATACTAACCTTTCGAAAGCTAATAATATAATAAACTACTATATAGCTAGTACTATTACTTAAGGAATAGACCTTCTCTTAGAATCTTAAGAACTCTATATCAGACTAATCTTATCTATTCTAATAGTTTATTAGCCTTTATACTATTTACTAAGTATCTTTAGTATACGATTAAACTAAAAAATACTACTTACTTTATAGTATTACCTTAATAATAGTACTTTCTATTATATTTTCAAAATATCTAGATTAGACTAATTTTTATATTCTATTAGTATATTAGTCTTTCTCCCTCCTCTATAGGCTCTTTATTATATAATAAGATTAGAATTACTACTATACTAGTAGACTTACCTAATAAATAGTGTACTTCTAGTATTCTTTAAATCTCGAATCTAGCTTAATCCTCTCTATTTTAGTAGTATATTAGTCTTTCTAGGTATTCCTTAGGCTATAAAATAATACATTAGATACTAAGATACTATTTACCTAGTAGTATAACTTAATTAATTATGCTTCTCTAATTCTCTTTATTCTATAAGTTTATTAGCCTTTATACTAGTTACTATAGCCTTTTAGTATATAATTAGACTAAAAGATACTACCTACCTAGTAGTATTACGTAAAGAATTCAACCTCTTCTAATATTATTAGAAACTTTAAAAACTCTATATTAGACTAATCCCTTCTATACAACTAGTTTCTTAGTCTTTATCCCTATTATATAGACTATTAGGTAGGAAATAATATAATAAATTACTATATAGCTAGTAGTACTACCTACTAAATAGACCCTTTAATATTATTTCTAAAACTCTACTATAGACTAATTCTTCCTATTTTATTAGTATATTAGTCTTTCTACCTAGTATCTAGGTCCCTAGTTAAGTAATAAGATAGAAAATACTACTTATATAGTAGTATTACTTAAGAAGTAGACTTTTTACTAATATCGAAGAAACTTAATATTAGACTAATTCTATCTACTTTATTAGTATATTAGTCTTTATACCTATTATCTAGGTCCCTAATTAAGTAATAAGATACAAAAATACTATTATATAGTAGTATTACTTAAGAAATAGACTTTTTGCTACTATCTAAGAAACTTAATATTAGACTATTCTGTCTATTCTATTAGTATATCAGTCTTTCTACCTTTTCTCTAGGTCTCTAAGTAAGTAATAAGAGAGAACGATACTACTTATATAGTCGTATTGCTTAGAGAATGATCCCTTTTCTATTATTTCTAAAAATCCCTAAATTAGACTAGTCCTATCTTTTCTACTAGTATATTACTCTTTCTAACTATTTTCTAGGTCTCTTAGTAAGCGATAAGGCAGAAACATACTACTTATATAGCAGTATTACTTAATAAATAGACTTTTTATAAATATCTAAAAAATCCCTAAATTAAACTAAGTTCTACCATTCTACTGTATATTACTCTTTCTAACTATTTTCTAGGTCTCTAAGTAAGTAAGAAGATAGAAATATACTACTTACCTTTAAGTATTACTTTAGTAATATACCTTCCTCTAGTATCTAAAATATCCCTAAATAAGGCTAATCTCTACTTTTCTATTAGATTTTAGTCCTTCTACCTTTTATATAGGCCCTAAAGCATATATTTAGTTATAAAAATACCCGTTGCCTAGTAGTACTACTTAAGTAGTAGGCCTTTCTCTAATATCTAAAAGACCCTAATATAGACTAAGTATACCTCTCTTAATAGTTTATTAATATTTATACTATCTCTCTAGGCTATAAAGTAAGCGATGATATAGAAAAATACTACTTACCTTATAGTATTACTTTCTAGAATAGACGTTCCCTAATACCTAGAAATAGTAAATTAATCGTATCTATGAGAGTAGTTTATTAGGATTCCTACTATAAATATAGGTCCTTAAGTAGAGACTTAGATCTTAAGTTACTATTTATCTAATATTATTATATTAGGAATAGACTTTTCTATAACATCTTCTAAACTCTAGAATAGCCTCTATATCTCTACTATATTACTTTTTAGCTTACTAACTCTCTAAATACCTATATCTTAGCTCCATTTTATCTAAATATACTACTTACCTAATCGTATTACTTAAGGAAAAATTTAGTTTCTTCCTAAATCTAGGCCTAGTAATAAAGACTTTATATCCGTTTTTAAGTAGTATATTAGTTATTAATTATCTTATTCTAAGGTACTAGCTCTAATATAGCTAATAAATTACTACTTACCCTATAATATAACTTGAGAAATATAGTCTTCTTCTAAAAGCTCTAGATAAGACTTGTTTCTTAATCTTAGTAGTATTTAATTTATTTCCCATATTTCTCTAAGGTACTACCTCTAATCTAGCTAATAAATTACTACTTACTCTATAGCTCTACTTTATAAGTTTGTTTCTTTATTATAAGTTTAAAAACTCTAGAACAGACTTACTTCTTTATTTAAGTAGTATTTTAGTTACTTTCTATTTCTTCCTTATATATTACCTCCAATATAGCTTATAAATTAACACTTATTCTATAGTATTACTTTAAAGATAAGGATTTCTTCTTAAATCTAAAGAACTCTAATTAAGACCTGTCTCTCTATTTAAATAGTATTTTATTTATCTATTATCTTCTTATAAGGTAGTATCTCTAATTTACTACTTTATAGTACAACTTTAGAGATCTAGTTTCCTCTTAAATCTAAGAACGCTAATAAAGACTTTATATCTCTATTTAAGTAGTATTTTAGTTATTTACTATCTTTCTCTAAGATATAACCTCTAATATAGCTAGCAAATTACTCTTTACTCTATAATATTACTTTAGAAATAAGATCTTCTTCTTAAATCTAGATAACTTTAAAGGAGACTTATTCGTCTACTCTAGTAGTATTTAAGTAATTTACTATCTTTCCCTAAGCTATAAGCTCTAGAATAGCTAATAAACTACTACTTACCCTATAGTTTTACTTTAGAAATAAGGTCTTCTTCTTAAATATAAAAACTCTAATTAAGGCCTTTAATCTCTATTTAGTTAGTATACTAGTTATTAATTATTCTCTTCTAAGGTATTACTTTTAGTTTAGCTAGTAAACTACTACTTACTCTATAGTATTGCTTTATAAATTTAGTTTCTCCTTTAAAAGTTCAAAACTCTATATAAGATTTATCTCTCTATTGGATAGTACTTTATTTATCTTCTATCTTCTTATAAGTTATTAACTTTAGTTTTATTTAAAAGCTACTACTTATTCTCTAGTCTTACCTTAAAAATAAGGTCTTCTTCTAAAATCTAAAGAACTCTAGATAAGACTTATACCTCTATTTAAATAGTATTTTATTAATTTACTATCTTCTTCTAAGGTATTACCTTTAGTATACTAAATAAATTACTACTTCCTCTCTACTATTACCTCAGAAATAAGGTCTTCTTTTAAAATCTTTAAATCTCTAAATAAGACTTTCTCCCTCTATTTCCCTAGTATTATATATAGGTATTAATTATGTCCCTATAAGATATTACCTTAAATCTAGCTAATAAGTTACTACTTACTTTATAGTATAACTTAATAAATTAAGTTCCTTCTAAAATCTTAGAAATACTAATAAAGACTTATTTCTCTATCTAAGTAGTGTTTTAGTAAATAATTATCTTCTTCTAAGGTAGTATCTCTAACATAGCTAATAACCTACTACTTACTTTATAGTATAACTTTAGAAATTTACTTTCTTCTTAAATCTAAAAAGGTTAATAAAGACTTTATATCTCTCTAAGTAGTATTTTAGTTATTTACTATCTTCTTTTAAGGTATTACCTTTAATCTAGTAAACAGATTACTACTTATCCTATAGTATTACTCTAGAAATAAGAACTTTTTTTAAAACTAGAAAACTCTAAATATAACTTATTTCTCTATCTAAGTAGTATTTTAATTATTAATTCTACTCTTCTAAGGTAGTATCTCTAATATAGCTAGTAAATTACTACTTACTCTATAGTTCTACTTTATAAATTTAGTCTCTTTTTCTAAAGTTTAAAAAGCTCTAGATAAGACTAACTTCTCTATTTAAGTAGAGTTTTAGTTATATATTACTTAGTCTTTAGGATTACTATCGAGATAAGAATTTCTTTTAGAATTAAAAAACTCTAAATATAACTTATATCTCTATTTAAATAGTATTTTAGTTCCTTACTATCTTTTCCTAATATATTATATCTAATATAGCTAATTACCTACTACTTACTCTCTTATATTACTTTAGAAATAAGATTTTCTTCTTATATTTAAAAACTCTAAGTAAGACCTTTGATCTCTATATAAGTAGTATTTTAATTATCCTTTATTTTCCTTTAAGGTATTACTTCTAGTATAGCTAATAAATTACTACTTACCTTATAGTATTACTCTAGATATAAGATCTTTTACTTAAATCTAAATAACTTTAAAGAAGACTTATCTCTCTATTTAAGTAGTATTTTATTTCTTTTCGATCTTCTTTTAAGGTATAACCTCTAATATAGCTAATAAACTACTACTTACTCTATAGTATAACTTTAGAAATTCAGTTTCTTCTTTAATCTAAAAACGCTAATAAAGGCTTTATATCTCTTTTTAAGTAGTAATTTTCTTACTTACTATCTTCTTTTAAGCTATTACCTTTAATTTAGCTAATAAATTACTACATCCCTTATAGTATTACTTTAGAAATAAGGTCTTCTTCTTAGAATTTAAAACTCTAAATAAGACGTTTTATCTTTACTTAGTTAGTATTTTAGTTATAAATTCTACTCTCCTAAGGTATTGCCTCTAATATAGCGAGTATATTACTACTTACTCTATAGTATTACTCTATAAATTTAGTTTCTTCTAAAGTTTAGAAACTATAGACAAGACTTACTTCTCTATTGAAGTAGTATTTTAGTTATTTACTATTCTCTTCTAAGGTATTGCCTCTAATCTAGCTAATAAAGTACTACTTACTTTATAGAATAACTTTAAAAATAAAAGTTTTTTCTAAAATCCTTAGAGTACTATTAAAAACTTAGTCTTTCTATCTAAGTAGTATTGTAGCTACTAACTATCCTTCTTTCAAGAAGTACCCCAACCTAGCTAGTAAACTACTACTTAGTCTATAGTATTGCTCTAGAAATTAAGTTTTGTTTGAAATCTCTTAAACGCTAATAAAAACTCATTATCTCTATCTAAGTAGTACCTTAGCTACTAACTATCTTCTTCTAAAGGAATACCTCTAATCTAGCTAATAAACTACTACTTAGTCTATACTATTACTCTAGAAATTAAGTCTTTCCTTAAAACCTAAAAACGCTAATTAAGACTTAGAATTTCTATTTAAGTAGTATCTTAGTTATTGAATATCTTCTTCTAAAGTAATACCTCTAACCTAGCTAATAAACTACTACTTATCCTATAGTACTACTTTAGAAACAATTTCTTCTTCTAAAATCTAAAAACTTCTAGATAATACTTATCTCTCTATATTAATAGTACTTTATCTATTCCCTAATTCTAAGATTATACTTAGAATATAGCTAGTATAATACTACTTACTTTATAGTATAGCTTTAGCAGCTAATATTCTTTCTAAATTTTAAAAATCTAAATAAGACTTACTTTCTTATCTAGGTAATATAAAAGTTCTTTATTTTCTTATTCTAACGCTCTACTTAGAACCTAGCTTATTAAATATCCTTTGCTCTACTTAGTAGCGTACGTATCCTACCTACCCTCTCTAGATATACGCGTATCTACGCTAATCTCGGCCCCTAAGATACGCCTTTAGCGTATCTAGGAGCGTCCGTACTCTCTATTACTAGTAGTATCGCTTATAAAGTATTGTACTAGTCGTACTACGGTATAAACATAGTTTGTAAATCAGCGTGCCTAGTATTAGACGCGCTATAAAGAGTTCCTTCTACGACTCTATAATATATCTAAACAAATACAGAAGATAGGTACAGAGGAGAAGTTACGAAGCGCGCCTTTTACTAACAGGTTTTTGTCTCAAGCACGACAGGTCCAAAGTTCGCGCCCTACATATGTCACCTAGTATAGTAACACCCGTCCGAAGTATACTTAGCAAGTGTTTTGGTAAGCACTATGCACTATGTTCAGCGTCAGATACTCACAATTCCTGCTGGTGCCAGACACAGGTGACAGCCTAAAGCAAGCTTCACGGCTGTGTGCTACTTTTGGTGTCTATATCCTTGTAATTGCAACCGACCACCTTCTATCTCCCCCCATTTCTCCCTCCCCCTCTCTCTGTCTCAAACAATCAGGCAATCTGCCGGCCAGCGATCAGTATGAGGCGAATGAGGAGCATCCGTGACCAAGTCAAAGCTCAGCTCAAGCGAGTGGAGAACAAGCTACGTAGAAAGCCGGTTGTAACATCCGAGCAAAAGCTCAACGCCCGAATCGGGACCATGACTATGCAAGCACAGGAGCTGCATGACGAATGCCACCGCCTGCGAGGCAAAGCAACAGGATTTACGACCCGCGCAGAGACTACCCATGCACCGGAGGTGCCGCCGCCCGAGAGAGAGCCTCTCTTCGACCGCAATAGAGAAAAAGCGCCTCCGACCCAGTACGACACTCAACTTCGTGATTACGGAACTCTGGTGGCAGAATGGCACGCGTTCGGAAAGGAGCTCAAGGCTTTTGATAAAAGGCTGGATAAATACGTTGATACAGTTGAGGCGATGAAAAAAGACCATTTGGATCCTGGAAAGCCTATGGGCAAGACCGAGCATGACTTTGACGGCCTTAACAACGCTATCTTCAACTTGAAGGAGCAGAGGACGGAATTGGGTAATGCTGTCAGCGAGGTGCCGCTACCGGGTGCGGAGAAGTGATATGGCATGCATATGGGGTCTTGATCTTCGTGGTGGCTCGACCGCCTTCTTTGGGTTCGATGTAGGTAGCGTTGTAGCTGCTTTATAGCTGGGCGGAATCTCTGCTTGCTGAGTGTACTGATCCACAGTCGATCCTCCGACGGAGCGATGGAGTAGTGGGGCCCAGCCGTGGTCATTCGTCCTCCCGACGCTTCGACCGTAGACCGGTGTGAGACGAGGCACTTTCTTGAGGATCATTCCATGGCCAAAGACAGCGTAGAATGCATGCGGTGAAGTAGAAGTCGCTCAGCGGCATCGTGTGATAGATTTCGCACGTGATTAAGGGTCTGCGAAGGAGCACGGCCTCTCAGTCCAGCCTGAAAGGGAGAATAAGGTAGTGCCCAGCGCAGCACCAGTCGAACGTAGGCGCAAGATACCGTACCTGCCAGAGAGCATGTTGGCACTCATTTGGTCCAGGTCGACGTACGTCAACGGCGAGGTCGGGGGATTGCACCCGCAGCTTCTCCCGCTTTGTGGTATACATGAGGGAAGACATGTCCTTCACGGGGATGGTTCACTAAGATTGGGGAGGATGTTGATGGCGAGATGGTAATGTCTGGTCTGATCCTTGCCGCGCGCACTGAGCACTACCACGTTCCTTGGCGTTACGTTCTCAACAACACCTCCACTGGCTTCCGGTTCATCCTTCTTCACCTCTTTCCGTCCGACTCAGACATGTTGATTGGGGAAGACGCCTTCCTCCCGGCGGCGTCAGTAGAAGCAGAAAATCCAGAGCTAGCTGCTCGTGCTGTACGAAAGAACGCCGGACTTTATCCGGATTGCATGATGGCTCTGGCGAATGAGCCACTATTCCGTTCACCATACATTCGGAACGTCGCTGTGTCGCATGATTATGCGCCAGTCTGGCCGCCTGTCTCTACCGATGGGCATAGTCTTACGAGTACACGACCGCTTCGGTACTTGTTGCGATAAGGCGTGATTGATGTCGCCATGGCCCTGACCCACACAAGCTTGTCGCGTATATCAAGGTGCCGGCATCCTTCAGCCTGTTCCGTCCTGGTCAAGCAAACACTACACCCAGAGCTCCATCTCCAGAATGCCAACAGAGTTCATCAGTCTCGCGTTTCCAAACGCTTCCACAGAGTTGCAGCCTATCCCAGGAGCTGGCGTTGACCCCGACTTTCTGGCCAGATATGCCCGCAACCTGGACGATTATGACTTCAACTACACTCTGCAGCCATATGACTCTGGTGGATTCGATCCATTCACAACGGGAGCTACCATTGCGGCGCACACCAAGAATCTGAAAATCATCATCGCTCTGCGTCCAAACACCCTGTATCCAACGGTAGCTGCCAAAGCTCTCGCAACTTTGGACCAACTCAGCAAGGGTCGAGCAGTAGTGCATTTTATCGCGGGAGGAAGTGATGCCGAGCAAGCGAAAGAGGGAGACTTCCTTGGCAAAGCGGCTCGCTACGAACGCCTAGAGGAGTACATTCGCATCCTCCGCAGGGCATGGGAGTCGCCCACACCTTTCGACTGGGAGGGCAAACACTACCAATTCAAGCAGTTCAGCAACCGCGTCCGACCTGTTCATGGCACAATCCCCGTTTCGGTCGGCGGATCCTCCGACGAAGCCTACCGCGTGGGAGGCTCATTGGCAGACATCTTCGGCTTGTGGGGTGAACCTCTGAAAGAGACCAAGCAGCAGATAGACCGCATCTTCGCCGAAGCAGAGAAAGCTGGACGCAAGGACAAGCCCAGAATCTGGGTGACGTTCCGTCCAATAACTGCTCCCACTGAAGAGCTCGCATGGGACAAGGCTCACCGAACCCTGGATCTTCTGAAGAACAATACCGCTCAGGGAATTGGTAAGTCTCTACCAAACGCCCCTCCGCCGCAGAACGCCGGCTCTCAGCGGCTGTTGGACATCGCTTCCCGCGGGGAAGTGCAGGACCGAGCTCTTTGGTACCCGACTGTCACGGCGACGAATGCCAGAGGCGCTTCGACCGCGCTCGTTGGGTCTTACCAGACTATTGCCGATTCGATCTTGGACTATGTGAACTTGGGTTGCGACCTGATTTCGATCCGTGGATATGACAACTTGAACGATATGATTGACTACGGGAGATATGTGTTGCCCAAGGTAAGGGAAGTCTTGAGGGAGAAGGAGGTTGGTGGCCTTGACGAGAAAACGAAGGTCGATGGGGAGGTTACTCAGGTCACGGATGGTTAGGTAAATACCATCGCGCAGTTTCAGGCTATCAAGAACTTTCCAACAGTGATCTAAGTACATGTCGCTTCCCCAGGGTGGAGCGGCTGGGCTGGAAGTCTACTTTTGGCTCTCAGCAACCTTCTTCTGCTTCTCATCCAAGCACTTCTTGACTGCCGGTCTTTCAATCAACCTCTGATGCCAAGCGTAACAAGTTGGGTACTTCTCCTTCCACTCCTTGTCAAAGTCTTCGCCGACGATAAAGCCCGTCATCGCGTTCCAAGGCACAAACATCAAGTCGGCATAGGTAGCCTTATCTCCGGGGACAAGGTACTGCTGGCCAGTCTTGGAGAGGTGCAGGTCGATGACACCGAGGACACGGCGGATCTCGTTACCATAACGCTCGATGGCACTGGTCATGTTCTTCTCGTGGTGGAAGTGCGTGAACCAGGCCTTTTGGCCAAAATAAGGACCCTGGCCGCTCATTTGAAATTGCGCCCACTGATCTTGGTAATACTTCTGAGGAGAGCTGGTGTAGTGGAGCTTGCCCTGCTTGTCGTACGTCTGAGAATAATGTAAGCAAGATGTCCTCTTCTCCGCAGGCACGAGATGCTCACGTCGATCAAGTAATTAATGATTGCGCCCGACTCCCACAAGATGATGCCTGTGTTTGGATCCTCGATGGCTGGAGTTCTGCCATTGGGGTTGACACTGACGAATGGCTCTTGCTTAAGAACAGCCATATCCATGTACTCGGTCTCATATGGAATGCCGAGCTCTTCGAAGATGATGGCTACCTTCCATGGGTTAGGGCCCAAGACGTGGCCGTAGAGCTTGATTGGTTTTGCCATGTTGCTGCGTTGTTCAAGCACAATGTCTCTGTTGCAGGTGAGGTTGATATAACGGCCAAGGTTAACAAGCATGGACCTAGCCTTATATGCTTGAGAGCAGCCTCACTCCACGAGAGGGTCCGCTCTGGATTCTGCGACTGCATCATAGCTGGGCCATGGTACCGCGGAGGAGTTGACGGCCTTTGATAGGTCTCGGACGGGGCAATGGAAACTCTATCGGGTAGCTTTCAATGCAAGGTTGGATCATAGCCTCTGGAATGGTCTGCATCTCTTATCACTCGTCTTTCGGCTCCATCGTTACCGAAGCAAGAGAAACACCCGACACTGGAGCGCGACTGATGCATCAGACAATCGATGAAGAAATCAGTGGATGAGGGGGTGAAGATGGAGTTCAAAGTCAAGATCATGGAGCCAATCGTAATTTGACGTGCAGCCATCAAAATTTGACGAAAGCAGAACTTTCAGGCGCTGGCGACATGTTCTTCCTCTGAAGCCGACTGCACATCACCATTATCAGATTCCGATGTACAGCTCGATGCCTTAAGGTCTATGGAATCAGATCATCCTTATTCCCAGGTATCTGGAAGCATGATCATGGTAACAGGATGGTGGGCCGGATGGACAAGGCCACCATCAGTCCGGCGGCGATACCTGCACTACTATCCAGTCCGACCTTGTTAGGTGGACACAGGAGGGAGTCCGATGATAGGATGTCAGTACGCGATCTCTGCTGTCACGCTCGAAGAACGTTCACTAAACCGACCCGATGAAGCCTCACATCTGCCTCACAAAGCGGACGAGGACGCCGACACCGGCCGTTGCTCCCCGGTAGCAGTCGACGCAGTATAATATCATCACAGTGGTAAAACCCTGCGACACCACAGTTGGTCAACAGGAAGCCGCCGTAGGAGAGCCGCAGTCGATATTCCGGTGGTGTCTGCTGTCCAGCATTACGCTTGTACAAGTGGCGTCGCTTGCTGTTCACCCACCAGTCGCTCGCATATCCGCTTATCTGCTCTCCGATTCCAGGCTCGATAAGGACGGCTTATGAATTGGAGGCCCAGCAATTGCGTGTTGAAAAGAATTTTCTCCCCGAAGAGCTGCGGCACCTCCACTGTGACCATGACGCTGTCAACAAGGAAGGCCATAGCATACAATACTGTATCAACGAGCAGTGCCGGCCGCACCGCGAGTGTGAGCCATTACACAAAGTCGAGTCAGGCGAGCGGCTTTGGGATGATGCGATGGAAGGTCAAGTGTTTCTGTCGGAAGCTTATACCAAAAGTCGGGGTCCAGTGCGAAGGTAGCCAGTTTCTGGGCCGGAGAAGAGGTACAAGACGAACTGGACTCGGTTTGTGATCGTGAGGATGTATTAGCTCCAACGTTATGCCACTCGATGGACAATGAAGCGCATGAGAAAGCGCGCAGCAGGCACGTCGAGAGTGACCAGAAGCGCCTCCACACCCATATATTGTGCACGTTCCTGCTTTAAGGAACACTCCGCAGTCACCGCGCTCCAGATTGCTGCTGCTTGATAGATGGAAAAGGCGGCGATGGCTCGACAGAGTGCCATTATGGCATGAATAGGACTGTTGACGCAGTCGATGTGTCCGACCAGGCTGCAGATGAGCGAAATCAAGAAGATGGGTTGCCGGCCGAAGCGATCGCTCAGACTTCGCCAAAATAGAGGAGCGACTCCCGATATGCAAACACGAGCGAGGTTTGATTTGTCGGTAGTCGAGACATCTCGGCTTAACGCGTTAATGGCACGACTTCTCAGCATACAAGTTACTTACATCTAAAGAACGATTCTAGGCGCCCCTAATGGAACGCTACTGAAGTTTGCCGGAGAAAGTAACGAATGGCTAGAGCGTTATAGAAAGTCCGTCTCACGAATACATCTTCTTAGGTTAAGACAGTCTGGCTACGAGGTTGTCTCCCAGACCACCGATACTGTCTTCGAATTCTTGGAAGCTTTTGGGGCTCCAGTGTGCATGTTTGTGCACCGTGTCTGCAACATTTCCCGGGAACGCAATGCAGAGAACGTCAGCCTGATCGTGCCCGTTGTTGCCGGTAATGCCATCGCCAAAGCATGCTGTCGCGAGAGAAATTGAGGCTTCTCCCACAAGACGCGGCCCATCGTCACCATTCTGGTTGCCTCAGACGCCGTAGAACTATGAGATGGTTAGGTGAGACTCCCGATCGCGAGGTATTGACCCACCATGTGGTTGTTGCAGATGACAGCCATGACAATCAAGGGCTTGACACCGTAGTCTTGTGGGTTGAAAGGTGGATATGGTGTGCATTTTCCACTGTCCGCCGAGTTGTCAAGGACCACGTAGGGATTATAGTTGGCGTTCAGGTCGCTGACGCACTTTACTAGAATCTGGGAATACTGTTGCACCAAGCTCTTCAACGGGGTCGTAAACTGAGTGTCAGCCGAATTACCGCAGCGGCCATCATCTTGGTCGGACTGGTCGCCATCGCAATCGATGTCCATATTCGCAAGGCGCTAGTCGTTGCCATGGATGTAGATTGCCCCTGACTGTTTGTTCTGACAGTAGGCGAAGGCTGATTGAAATGCACATATTAGCAAGGGATAGATAGACGAGTAGGCGGAACTACGCACTATTCGATCCACCGCAGCTGCACGGCCCGTCATAGCTGTCGCATCTGTCGTAGAAATCGCCTTTCAAGTTGGCACGAGCATTGCATTTGTCATTCTTGACACGATCTCCGAAGGATTGGACGTTGCTAGGGATATCTCTCCCCAAGGCCCCCGTGGCAAGCAAAGTAGTAGCAAGAGGAGTGAGGTATTTCACCCTCGCTGCTGGGAGAAATGTCTAGTGAGAATTGTCTTCCATTGCATGTGCCTGTAGGACAAGGTATTGTCCCAAGAGTCCTGCGGAAAGATGGGTTCCTGGGTCATGGTTCGGCGTTCGAATTTACTTTTCGACAAGGGCGGACTGTGTCGGATGGGCACAGCATTGTCGCAGCTGATACCTGACTGAGTCAATATTGACACCACCTCTCACTTCCTACACCCTGATGTATGATAGATCAGTATGCAAGTCTCCTTACCCCTCTGCCATAACGGCATGTCGGCGGCGGACAAACATGCCTGCCAAGCCTCTACTTCTCCCTATCGCATAGCCAATGCTAAGCAAGATGACAGTTTGCATAACTTCTTTCCTCCATTGAAACCGTCCCGCCGTCTCACCGGAAGGCCGCATCTCGACGCGTCTTTCCTTAGCATGCATAATCTGCTTCCTACAATGCGCCTCTCCACACGACTCTGCCAAGGTAGCCGGCGGTATGAACACCTTACAGCGTTTCGATCGGCCGAGAATCCTTCCATCGCCTCCAATTGCTTCCACATAGCCTTCGGATATGAATGTTTCAAGATTCACGTGCGTTTCGAATCCGTCTTTCTCCAAATTCTTCAAGAATTTCTCCTTGTCGGGCTGGAGCTCGTACGCTTTCCAGTACGTGACATCGGTAGCACCATTCCAGCTGATCCAAAAGTGTGTACTGGCACCCGGATACTGAGCATAAAGATAAACCTCGGGCTCTTCGGTCGGCCGGCCAGTCCAGCGATCTTTTCTCACCCGATAGTTACGCGTGGAAGGGTCGCCAAACGCCACGTCCAGCGCGATTTGGCCATCTTTCCCAAACTCGGTGAATCCAGAGTAGTCGGTCATCTGTCCCCAGCTGACGAGAAAATTGCCTTTATTCGGAAGGTACTGTAACGAGCCTGTGTTTTGAGCCAAGCCAGGAATTGGGGCAAAGGCCTCTCGCACCAAGCGAGCAGTCATAGCATGCTTATCAATCTCAACCATCATGGCAGAAGAGACTGTCTCAGTGCGAGTCTGGCCATTGAACCCATTGTTATACAGACTAATCACGACGTTACCATTTTCGGCCGACTCGCTTACGATACGTGCGTCGTGCTGGGCGGAGAAATCCACACCGTCCATGAGGAAAGAGCTTAGTGGACCACCGAGCCTCCACACGACAGTTCCATCCCTGCGGTCGAGACGATAGATAGTGTCAGTATGCCTAGCCGAGAGGAGATAGTCACCGTTCTCAAATCGGGCGACGGAGTTGATGTGACTAGAAATTTGACACTCAGTAAGACAAGACAGAGCAAAGGAGACTAACTTACAACCAGTCAAATGCGTGGTTATACGCTAGTCCAGCACCATTCTTGAGCGACGGCCATACCACCGACTCGTTGACCGATATGTGATCAGAGGCTTTCCATTCAAACGCTACCGCGCCGCTCTCTAGATCGATGCATAAGAAGACGGAATCCAGCAGCCATCCGAGAGTGTCTTTAATGCCCAAGTGTGAGAGATCGCCCTGATATGGTTGAAAGGCTACGGCGACGGCCATGTTCCCATCATCGAGAATATTGAACTCGTGAAAGTCCAATGCACTCCTCGATGATGGTATCTCGACGGTTCTGAAGAGGTTATACGAGGAATCCAGGAGGGCAGCGTGCCCCTGTCCACGTCCGCTGTCCGAATGTCCGCGGAAGACGCTCAGAACAGACGTTCCATTGCTGAGGTGATGAGGCTGCAAGTTAAAGTACTCAGTATTTGGAAGCGACGGGTTGTAGCCAGACCATACAAGGTCCTCGCAGACCAAGTTAGTATTCACATGGACTGCAATCGAGTTGCTGACTCACTCCGTTGGTAGCATAGATATATGGAGCACTCTGAGCTTCTCCCTCCCATGTTGTCAGGAAGATAGACCCGGATGAGACGATCGAATTGTCAATTTTTCGAATGTCGAGAACCGGTGCAAGGATATCGGGCCGCTAGAAAAGAACAGGCTGGTCAATCGCGTTCGACCTCGGTTTCGTTCTGCATCGTGAACGTACCGTGACGAACGACTGAACCAGAGAGACATGGGTGGTGCCACCACACACAATGGAAGCAAAGAAGAACAAAATTTTCCACATGTCTGCGGGAGAGTAGGCAGCGCAAACAAGTCAGCTGTGGACAACGGCATCGCACCAATGCTCGAAGTACTCATCCACTCGAACTCAATACCTGTCGAATCATACCTCGTTGGGAAAGTTCTTGCTACGGCCGTAGCTGAAACAGGGGTCTCTCGCAAATTCCCCGTCTTACTTGATCGCGACAAGGTTCTGCGTTCACACTGGCCTTGGACGGAATCTTGTTATAGAGCACTCGGAGGCCGGATGAGCGATGATGCGCCCAGGTGGTGTGCAAGTAGACAGGGATGATTCGAAGGACTTGCTCGCGTACAGTCTGCTTAGCTGTCTTGCCATCAAGACCTATCGCATGTTCTCGCCACGAATATCTTGTGAACGCTGACCGCGCTCCCTCTTACCAATTCCTAAGCTCACTCGCAGCCCGGCCTTCTTCGTCGATGGCAATGATTCCACTTCATCGAATAATGACTACCGGACGATGTTCTAGAGGTTACTAAAACCTGTCTAAAAATAAGGCTAGCTCTATTACTACTAGACCAGACGTAAATTGTTACTGTGCCAAAAACTAGGGCCAAATCGGAACACAAACAATTCAAATCTGAAACTCCGCACTAGGCATAATCTCGGCGCTTGGTCTATCAGACAGTACAAGGCTCGTGAGAATTCTTATTCCAATTTCTCTCCTCCAAAACTTCCTCTATAACAGCAAGAGCCGAGACTACCAACTTGAACAACTAGCTGGAACACGACAAACAAGAAATATGCAATCCAATCTTCTCAGCCTCGCTGTTCTCTTTCTTGCCACCATGGCAATGGCCGCCCCTATGGATAAAAACGCCATTATCGAGATAAGGGAGCCACTTTCGGTTGAGGCCAGAGCCGAGATTGATCCTCAGTATATCTATACTCAGTAGAAAGGTATGAGGTCCTCTAACGAGTGACAGTGAGTGGGACCTGACCAAATCTAGGTACCTAGTGGAGGAAGTATTTGGTGAGGGTCGACGGTCGGGAGAGCGCACGCTAGCTAGGCTCCATCTGCTATTCACTTCATATCGAAGCTTGGTGCCCGCACGGTTCTGTATCTACTTGATCCAGCGAGCCCTATTGCCGTTCGTATTCCCCTTGCCATCTAAGTTGCCTGTTCACCCCTCTTAGCTGCACATCAACTATCAAGCTCTGGAGTCGACATGGAATTGCTATGGCGCTCGCCGAAGCATTGTCAGAACCCACTTGGTTGCCATTAAAAGTGCCTAACAAGTTCCCATTGCTGTTTCCGTTGGCTGAGGGGCTTGCCGAAACTGTTTCCAGAGCACATGCGGTTGCCATTCGGATTCTCCAAAAGGTTTGCGTCTCCGTTTCCATTGCCCTGACGCTTGCCAAAGCTGTTTCCGGAGCCGATTGAGTTCATGGCCCATTGCCGTGCAAGTTTGCGCTGCCTGTTGCATGACTTGAGCAAGTTTACCAAAAACTGAGATCTGACGCTTCCTAAAGCTGTTTCCACAGCCTCCGTCGGCGGCATGTCTTGCGCGGCATCTGTGGCGTGATGTTTGGGTTCGTGCTTGTGGAGTGAGAGCAGCCTTCCTGGAGACAAGCGAGACTACACGAGGCCTTCTTTAACGGAATTCAAGATGCAAGTAGCGTGAGGTATGGGGAGAAGTCTTCAGATTGATGTGATATGTGCGGAAGAACTGTCGGCCCGGCCTGGCACGTGCAGATCGATCCAGTCGCCAATCGGAA